>SJYD01062096.1:158466-176058 GCA_006408635.1 Nanger granti
GATTTCCCCTGAGATGCCGCATTGGATAAAAGCCTCACTCCGCTTGCAGGGGAGAAGCTTTTGTTATTTCTCGAGTTGCGGCGGGTTTCTCGAGTTACGACGGGGAGCCCATGGATCCGCCCCTGTGGCATCAGGAGAGGCCAGTCTTCTTGCCAGTTGCCATGTGCCTTTGGGGATTCCTCCCTAGTCATCGCCGAGTCCTCAGACCTCGTCTGGTGCTGAAGGTGGTACCTGAGCTATCTTGCCCATGCTTACATAAATCTCGGGGATCCCATGGAGCCCCGACAAGAAAGTCGGGCCTCGTTTTGCCTGGGACGTACACTTGCGCTTGCCTCCGCAGCTGCATCAGCTGTGAAAGTCTCCCCGTCGAGTGGACACAGGGATCTGTGACTTGACCTTGAGATATCACCCAGGTCTATCACATGTGCCAGTGTGTCAGGCTTCGAGCCTCGAGCTGACAGTCGACCCAGGCAGGGCAGTCAGGTTCATCTGGAGTGAACGAGGTATTCGGGGGTCTTGGGGAATGGTGGCAAGACCCCTGATGCTGCTCCTGACATTCCTGATTCGAGTGTCTCCTGTTGGGATATGAGGGAAGGGCTGGGAACCCTTTCCCGAAAGAGCAGGAAAGGAACCCTCATCTGGAGCTCAGCAGGGATACTGGGGCTCCTTTACATTCATGGCGGGAACCTCGGTGTTCCCTTCAAGTGAGGAAGGGCGGCGCGAGAAACTTCTTGGGTCACAGCAAGAAGGTGAACGACACTATGGAGGTCCAAGAACGAAGAGGTTCTTTCCCCCCAGATGCCACAGCAGATGAGGTCCTCACCCCGCTTGCAGGGGAGAATCTTTTGGTATTGCTCATGCTGTGGTGGGGTCCTCTTGAGTTACAACGGGGAACCCAGGGACTCGCCCCTGTTCACTCAGGACTGGACAGTCTCTGTGCCAGTTGCCAGGCGCCTCTGGGGATTCTTTCCTAATCGTCTAGGTGCTCAGTCCTCGACTTTTGCTGACGCCAGAGCCTGAGCTTTCCTCGACCATCCTGACCTAGGTCTTGGAGTACCCCCGAGGGCCCACAGAGGAGACAGGCCTCCTCTAGCCTGGACACATGCCCGGCTACTTGCCTGACCAGCTGCAGCAGCAGTGTCAGGCTCCATGTCGAGCGCACACAGGGATCTTCGGCTTGCCCTGGAGGCCCAAAGTGCTGTCACACGTGCAGGTGTTTTGGGCGTCGAGCCTGAGGGTGACAGTCAAGGCAGTGCAGGGAAGACAGGTTCATCTGATATGGACAAGGCATTTGGGGGTCTTGGAGAATGGTGGCCGAACCTTAGATGCTCCTCCCCACTTTCCTACTCTGAGCATCTCCTATTGGGATGCCAGGGAACCCCCAGAAACCTTCCCTAAGGAGCAGGAAAAGGGACCATCATCTCTAGCTTAGAAGTGGCAAATGGTTCTCCTATTGAGTCACAGCGGGTCCCTTGGGGTTCCTCTCGAGTTGAGACGGGTGTGGTAGGGAACTTCTTGGGTCACAACAGGGGGTGAAAAAGCCCTCGGACAACCAAGATGGAAACTGTGATTTCCCCCGAGACACCGCAGTGGATAAGGGCCTCAACCCGCTTGCAGGGAGAATCATTTGATTTTTCTCATGTTGTGGCTGTGTCCTCTCGAGTTACGAAGAGGAGGCCAGGGACATCCACCTGTGGCCTCAGGAGAGGCCAGTCTCCGTGCCAGTTGCCAGGCGCCTCTGTGGATTCCTCCCCAATCGTCTCAGAGTTCTCAGTCCTCCAACTGTGCTGAGGTAGGAGCCTGAGCTTTCTCCTGAGATGCCACAGCAGATAAGGGCCTCACCCCGCTTGCAAGGGATAAACTTCTGATTTTTCTCCATTTGCGACGGGGTTTCTCGAGTTATGATGGGGAGAGCATGGACCGACCATTGTGGCTTCAGTAGAGGGCAGTCTCTGTGCCAGTTGCCATGCACCTTTGGGGATTCCTCCCCAGTCATCACCAGGTCCTCAGTCCCCGTCTGGTGCTGAAGTCGGTACCGGAGCTTCCTCGCTCATCCTGACATAAATCTTGGGTTTCTCATGAAGCCCCCACAGGGGAGTCAGGCCTCATCTCGCCTGGAGACGTGCACTGCCGCTTGCTTCCACAGCTGCACAGCAGTGTAAGGTCTTGGGTCCCAGCAAGAAGGTGAACGACCCTCTTGTGCTTTAAGAGAGAATGGTTGATTTCCCTCAAGACANCCACAGGGGAGTCAGGCCTCATCTCGCCTGGAGACGTGCACTGCCGCTTGCTTCCACAGCTGCACAGCAGTGTAAGGTCTTGGGTCCCAGCAAGAAGGTGAACGACCCTCTTGTGCTTTAAGAGAGAATGGTTGATTTCCCTCAAGACACCACAGCAGACAAGGTACTCAATCCGCTTGCAGAGGAGAATATTTTGGTTTTTCTCAAATTGTGGGTGTCCTCTCGAGTTACGACGGGGACCCCAGGGACTCGCCACTGTGGCCTCAGGAGAGGCCAGTGTCCATGCCAGTTGTCAGGCGCCTCTGAGGATTATTCCCCAATCGTCTCGGTGCGCAGTCTTCGACTTTTGCTGAGGCCTGAGCCTGAGATTTCCTCGACCGTCCTGAGCTAGGTCTTGGAGTTTCCCTGAGGCTCCCACAGAGGAGACAGGCTTTGACTCGCCTGGACACTTGCACGGCTACTTGCCTGACCAGCTGCTGCACCAGTGGCAGGCTCCATGTTGGGCGGACACAGGGATTTCTGGCTTGTCCTCGAGGTCCAATGTGCTGTCACACGTTGCAGTGTGTCAGCGGTTGAGCCTCGCCTTGACAGTCAAGGCAGTGCAGGGCAGTCAGGCTCATCTACAGTGGATAAGGCATTTGCGGGTCTTGGGGAATGATGGCCCAAACCCTGATGCTCCTCCCGACTTTCCTGGTGCAAGCACCTCCTATTGGGTTGCGAGGGNACAGTCAAGGCAGTGCAGGGCAGTCAGGCTCATCTACAGTGGATAAGGCATTTGCGGGTCTTGGGGAATGATGGCCCAAACCCTGATGCTCCTCCCGACTTTCCTGGTGCAAGCACCTCCTATTGGGTTGCGAGGGAAGCCCCAGGAAACCTTTCCCTAAGTAGAAGGTAAAGGGACCATCATCTGTAGCTTAGAAGGGGCAATCGGGGCTCCTCTTTAGTCACAGAGAGTCCCTTGGGGTTCCTGTCGAGTTGAGACGGGTGGGGCAGCGAACTTCTTGGGTCACAGCAAGGGGTTGAAAAAGCCCTTCGAAGTCCAAGAGTGAAGGGGTGATTTCTCCTGAGACACCACATCGGATTAGGGCCTCAAGTCACTTGTAAGGGAGAAGCTTCTGGTTTTCCTCGAGTTGTGGCGGGTTTCTCGAGTTACGATGGGGAGCACATGGACCAGCCCCTGTGGCCTCAGGAGAGCCCAGTCTCCGTGCCAGTTGCCATGCGCCTTTGGGGATTCCTCCCCAGTCACCGATGGGTCCTCAATCCTCATCTGGTGCTGAAGTTGGTACATGAGCTTCCCTCACTCATGCTGACATAAATCTTGGGGTACCCATGGAGCCCCCACAGGGGAGTCAGGCTTCGTCTCGCCTGGAGACGTGCACTTCCGCTTGCCTCCGCAGTTGCAGCTGCAGTGTAAGGCTCCCTGTCGAGTGGACACTGGGATCTGTTACTTGAGCTCGAAGTACTACGCAAGGCTGTCACACATGCCAGTGTGTCAGGATTGGAACCTCGGGGTTACAGTCGACGAAATGCAGGGCAGTCAGGTTCATCTGGAGTGAACGAGGGGTTTGGGTGTCTTGAGGAATGGTGGCAAGACCCCTGATACTCCTCCCGGCTGTCCTGGTGCCAGTGTCTCCTGTTGGGATGTGAGGGGAGCGCTGGGAACCCTTTCCCTACAGAGCAGGAAATGGAACCTCATCTGGAGCTCAGCAGGGGACAATGGGGCTCCTTTTCATTCTTGGCGGGACCCTCAGTGTTCCTCTCGAGTGCGGACGGGTGGGGAAGGGAACTTCTTGGGTCACAGCAAGAATGTGAATGACCTTTTGAGGTCCAAGAGAGAAGGGGTGATCTCCCCCGAGACGCCAGAAGAGACAAGGTCCTCAACTCTCTTGCAGGGAGAATCAATTAGTTTTTCTCAAGTTGTGGCGGTGTTCTCTCGAGTTACAAAGGGGAGGCCAGGGACTCGCCCCTGTGGCCTCAGGAGAATCCCGTCTCTGTGCCTGTTGCCTGGTGCCTCTGTGGATTCCTCCCCAGTCATCTCAAAGTGCTCAGTCCTCGAATTGTGCCTGAGCTTTCCTCGATCGTCCTGACCTAGGAATTGGTGTTTCCATGGAGCCCCCACAGGGGAGTCATGCCTCGTCTCGCCTGGAGACGTGCACTGCCGCTTGCCTCCGCAGCTGCAACAGCAGTCACAGGGATCTGTGACTTGAAAACGTGTCACTAACCAGGAATGTCACATGTGCCAGGGTGTCAGGATTGGAGGCTTGGGGTGACAGCCCACGCAGTGCAGGGCAGTCAGGTTCATCTGGAGTCAACGAGGTATTTGAGGGTTTGAGGAATGGTGGCAATACCCCTGGTGCTCCTCTCAACTGTACTGGTACCAGTGTTTCCTGTTGGGATGTGAGGGGAGCGCTGGTAACCCATTCCCGACAGAGCAGGAAAGGAACCCTCATCTGGAGCTCAACAGGTATAACGGGGCACCTTTTGCTTCTTGGCGTGACCCTCTGTGTTCCTCTCAAGTGGTGACGGGTGGGGTGGGGAAATTCTTGGGTCACAGCAAGCAGGTGAAGATCGTTTAGAGGTCGAAGAGAGAAGGTGTGATTTCCCCTGAGACACCAGAGCGGACAAGGTCCTCACCCCTCTTGCAGGGCAGAATCTTTGGTTTTTCTCCAGTTGTGGTGGGGTCCACTCGAGTTACAATGTGGATCACAGGCTCTTGCCCCTGTGGCCTCAGGAGAGGACAGTCTCCTTCCCAGTTGGAAGGCGCCTCTGGGGATTCCTCCCCAATTGTCTCAGGATGCTCAGTCCTCGACTTGTTGTGAGGATGGAGCCTGAGCTTTCCTCGACCATCCTGACCTAGGCCTTGGGGTACCCTTGTGGCCCCACAGAGGAGACAGGCCTCGTCTCGCCTGGACACGTGCATGGCTACTTGCCTGGCCAGCTGCAGCAGCAGTGGAAGGCTCCATGTCGAGCGGACACAGGGATCTGTGGCTTGCCCTTGAGGCCCAAAGTGCTGTCACACGTGCCAGTGTGTCGGGCGTCGAGCCTTGGGGTGACAGTCAAGGCAGTGCAGGGCAGACAGGTTCATCTTCAGTGAACAAGGTATTTGGGGGTCTTGGAGAATGGTGGCCGAACTCCAGATGCTCCTCCCGACTTTCCTAGTGTGATCACCTCATTGTGGGATGTGAGGGAAGCCCCAGGAAACCTTAAACTAAGGAGCAGGAAATGCGACCATCATCTGGAGCTTAGCAGAGGCAAACGGGGCTCCTCTTGAGTTGCAGCCGTTCCCTTGGGGTTCCTCTCGAGTTGAGACGGTAGGGGCGGGGAACTCCTTGTGTCACAGCAAGGGGATGTAGGAGCCCTACTTGTGGCCCCACAGAGGAGACAGGCCTCGTCTCGCCTGGACACGTGCACGGCTACTTGCCTGGCCAGCTGCAGCAGCAGTGTCAGGCTCCAGGTCGAACGGACACAGGGATCTGTGGCTTGCCCTTGAGGCCCAAAGTGCTGTCACACGTGCCAGTGTGTTGGGCGTCGAGCCTGGGGGTGACAGTCAAGGCAGTGCAGGGTAGAGAGGTTCATCTGCAGTGGACAAGGTATTTGGGGGTCTCGGAGAATGGTGGCCTAACTCCAGATGCTCCTCCCGACTTTCCTAGTGTGATCACCTCATTGTGGGATGCGAGGGAAGTGCCAGGAAACCTTAAACTAAGGAGCAGGAAAGGGACCATTATCTGGAGTTTAGCAAGGGCAAAAGGGGCTCCTCTTGAGTTGCAGCCATTCCCTTGGGGTTCCTCTCGAGTTGAGACAGCAGGGGCGGGGAACTCCTTGTGTCACACCAAGGGAATGTAGGAGCCCTTCAAGGTCCAAGAGGGAAGGGGTGATTTCCCCCGAGACGCCGCAGCAGATAAGGGCCTCAACACGCTTTCAAAGGAGAAGCTTCTGGTTTTTCTCAAGTTGCAATGGGGTTCTCGAGTTACGACGGGGAGCCCATGGAGCCACCACTGTGGCCTCAGGAGAGGCCAGTCTCCATTGCAGTTGGCAGGCTACTCTGGGGATTCCTCCCCAATCGTCTCAGGGTGCTCAGTCCTCGACTTGTGCTGTGGCCGGTTCCTGAGCTTTCCTCGACTGTCCTGACCTAGATCTTGGTGTAGCCTGAGGGCTCCACAGAGGAGAGAAGCCTCGTCTCGCCTGGACACTTACTCGGCTACTTGCCTGACCAGCTGCAGCAGCAGTGACAAGCTCCATGTCGAGCGGAAACAGAGATCTGTGGCTTGCCCTCGAGGTAGTACCCAGGGCTGTCACACGTGCCACTGGGTCAGGAATCGAGCCTCTGGGTGACAGTCAAGGCAGTACAGGGCTGTCAGGTCCATCTGAAGTGGACTAGGCATTTGTTAGTCCTGGTGAATGGTGTCTCAACCCCTGATGATCCTCCCGAGTTTCATGGTGCGATCACCTCATATTGGGATGAGAAGGGAGCCACGGGAAACCTTTCCTTTGGGAGCAGAAAAAGGGACCATCATCTGGAGCTTAGCAGTGGCAAATGGGGCTCCTCTTGAGTGGCAGCGGGTCCCTTGGGGTTCCTGTCGTGTTGAGACGGGTGGGGTGGGGAACTTCTTGGGTCACAGCAAAGGGGTGAAAAAGCCCTTCGAGGTCCAAGAGGGAAGGGGTGATTTCCCTGGAGGTGCTACAGCAGATAAGAGCCTCACCCCACTTGCAAGGGAGAAGCTTATGGTACTTCTCGAGTTTTGGCGGGGTTTCTCAAGTTACGACGGGGAGTACATGGACCAGCCCCTGTGGCATCAAGAGAGGCCAGTCTCTGTGCCATTTGCAATGCGTCTTTCGGGATTCCTCCCCAGTCATGCCGGGTCCTCAGTCCTCGTCTGGTGCTGAAGCCAGTACAGGAGCTTCCTCGCTCATGCTGACATAAATCGTGGGGTTCCCATGGAGCCCCCAAAGGAGAGTCAGGCCTCGTCTCCCCTGGAGATGTACACTGCCGCTTGCCTCCGCAGGTGCAGCAGCAGTGTAAGGATCCCCATCGAGTCGACACTGGCTTCTGAGACTTGACCTCGAGGTACTACACAAGGCTGTCACACGTTCCAGTGTGTCAGGCTTGGAGCCTCGGTGTGACAGACGACGCAGTGCAGGGCAGTAGGTTCATCTGGAGTGAACAAGGTATTGCTGTCTTGGGGAATGGTTGCAAGACCCTTGATCCCCATCCCGACTCTCCTTGTGCGAGTGTCTCCTGTTGGAATCTGAGGGGAGCACTGGGAATCCTTTCCCGAGAGAGCATGAAAGGGACCCTCATCTGGAGCTCAGCAGAGTATAATGGCCCTCATTTTCATTCTTGGAGGGATTCACGGTGTTCCACTCGAGTGGGGAAGGGTGCCGCAGGAAACTTCTTAGGTCACAGCAAGAAGGTGAACGACCCTTTTGAGGTCTAATAGATAAGGTGTGATTTCCCCTGAGAAGCCACAGCAGACATTGTCCTCACTCCGCTTGCAAGGGAGAATTTTTTGGTTTTTATCAGGTTGTGGTGGGGTACTCTTTAGTTACGATGAGGACATCAGGTTCTCGCCCCTGTGGCCTCAGGAGAGACCAGTCTCTGTGCCAGTTGAAAGGCGCTTCTGGGGATCCTCCCCAATCGTTTGAGGGTGCTCAGTCCCCGACTTGTGCTGAGACCGGAGCCTGAGCTTTCCTCGACCGTCCTGACCTATGTCTTTGGGTACCACTGCGTCCCCTGAAGAGAAATTAGGCCTCGTCTCATCTGGACATGTGCACGTCTACTTGCCTGACCAGCTGCAGCAGCAGTGTCAGGCTCCATGTCGAGCGGACACAGGGATCTGTGGCTAGAATTCGAGGTCCAAAGTGCTGTTCCACGTGCCAGTGTGTCGGCTGTCAAGCCTCAGGGAGACAGTAAAGGCAGTGCAGGGCAGTCAGGTTCATCTGCAGTGGACAAGGCATTTGGGGGTCTTGGGAAATTGAGGCCCAAACCCTGATGCTCCTCCCGACTATCCTGGTGTGAGCACCTCCTCTTGGTATGCGACGGAAGCCCCAGGAAACCTTTCCCTAAGGAGCAGGAAAAGGGACCATCAGCTGGAGTTTAGCAGTGGCAAATGGGGCTCCTCTTGAGTTGCAGCGGGTCCATTGGGGGTCCCCTTGCGTGCGATGGTTGTGGCCGGGAACTCCTTGTGTCACAGCAAGGGAGTGAATGAGCCCTTCGAGGTCCAAGAGGGAAGGGGTGATTTCACACGAGACGCCAGAATGGATAAAGGCTTCACCTCGCTTGCAAGGGAGAAGCTTCTGCTTTTTCTTGAGTTGGGGTGTGGTTTCTAGAGTTACGACGAGGAAGCCATGAACCTGGCCCTGTGGCCTCAGGAGAGGCCAGTCTCCGTGCCAGTTGCCATGTGCATTAGGGAAATCCTTGCCAGTCATCCCCGGGTCCTCAGTGGTCATCTGGTACTAAAGCCGGTACCTGAACTTTCCTCGTCCATGCTGACATAAATCTTGGGGTTCCCATGGAGCCCCCACAGGGGTGTCAGGCCTTGTATCACCTAGAGTCGTGCACTGTCGCTTGCCTCCGCAGCTGCAGCAGCAGTGTAAGGATCCCCGTCGAGTGGACACATTAATCTGTGCCTTAATATCGAGGTACTACCCAGGGCTGTCACAGGTGCAGGTGTGTCAGGCTTCGAGCCTCGGCATTACAGTCCACGCAATGCAGGGCAGTCAGGTTCATCTGGAGTGAACGAGGTATTTGGGGGTCTTGGGGAATGGTGGCAAGACCCCTGATGCTCCTCCCGACTGTCCTGGTACCAGTGTCTCCTGTTGGGATGTGAGGGGAGCGCTGGAAATCCTTTCCCGACAGATAAGGGAAGGGAACCTCATCTGCAGCTCAGCAGGCGAAAACAGGGCTCTATTTCATTCTTGGCGGGACCCTCAGTGTTCCTCTCGAGTGCGGACGGGTGGGGAAGGGAACTTCTTGGGTCACAGCAAGAAGGTGAACAACCCTTTTGAAGTCCAAGAGAGAAGGGGTGATTTCCCCAGAGACGCCCCTGCGGACATTGTCCTCACCCCGCTTTCAGGGGAGAATCTTTTGTTTTTTCTCAAGTATCGGCGGGTTCCTCTCGAGTTATGACGAGGACACAAGGTACTCGCCCCTGTGGCCTCAGGAGAGGCCAGTCTCCGTGCCAGTTCTTAGGCACTTCAGGGGATTCTCCCAATCGTCTCAGGGTGCTAAGTCCCCGACTTGTGCTGAGGCAGGAGCCTGAGCTTTGCTAGACCGTCCTGACCTAGGTCTTGGGGTACCCCTGAGGCCCCCGTAGACAAATTATGCCTCGTCTTGCCTGGACACTTGCAAGACTACTTGCCTGAGCAGCTGCAGCAGCAGTGTCAGGCTCCATGTCAAGTGGACACACGGATCTGTTGCTAGCCTTCGAGGTCCAAAGGGCTGTAACACGTGACAGTGGGTCGGGCGTCGAGCTTCAGGGAGACAGTCAAGACAGTGCAGGGCAGTCAGGTTCATGTGCAGTGGACACGGCATTTGGGTGTCTTGGGAAACTGTGGCCCAAACCCTGATGCTCCTCCCAAGTTTCCTGGTGATAGCACCTCCTCTTGGGATGGGAGGGAAGCCCAAGGAAACCTTTCCCTAAGGAGCAGAAAAAGGGACCATCATCTGGAGCTTAGCAGGGACAAACGGAGATCCTGTTGAGTCGCAGCGGGTCCACTGGTGTTCCTCTTGCGTGCGACGGTTGTGACTGGGAACTCCTTGTGTCACAGCAAGGGAGTGAAGGAGCCCTTCGAGTTCCAAGAGGGAAGGGGTGATTTCACACGAGACGCCGCAGGGGATAAGGGCCTCACCTCGCTTGCAAGGGAGAAGCTTCTGGTTTTTCTCGAGTTGCAGCGAGGTTTCTCGAGTTATGACGGGGAGGCCATGGACCCGCCCCTGTGGCCTCAGGAGAGGCCAGTCTCCTTGCCAGTTGCCATGCACCTTTGGGGATTCCTCCCCAGTCATCGCCGGGCCCTCAGTCCTCGTGTGGTGCTGAAGCTCGTACCTAAACTTTCCTCGCCCATGTTGACATAAATCTTGGGGATCCCATGGAGCCCCCACAGGAAAGTCAGGCCTCGTCTTGCCTGGAGACTTACACTTGTGCTTGCCTCTCCACTGCAGCAGCTGTGAAAAGCTCCCTGTCGAGTGGACACAGGGATCTGTGACTTGACTTCGAGGTACCACCCAGGGCTGTCACACGTGCCAGTGTGTCAAGCTTCGAGCCTCGAGGTGACAGTCGACGCAGTGCAGGGCAGTCAGGTTCATCTGGAGTGAACGAGGTATTTGAGGGTCTTTGGGAATGGTGGCAAGACCCCTGATGCTTCTCCCGACAGACCTGGTTCACGTGTCTCCTGTTGGGATGTGAGGGGAGCGCTGGGAACCCTTTCCCGACAGAGCAGGAAAGGGACCCTCATCTGGAGCTCAGCAGGGATATCAAGGCTCCTTTTCATTCATGGCGGGACCCTCGGTGTTCCTCTCGAATGGGGACGGGTGGGGCAGGGAATTTCTTGGGTCACAGCAATAATGTGAATGACCGTTTTGAGGTCCAAGTTAGAAGAGGTGATTTCTCCCGGGACGCCACAGCGGACAACATCCTCTCCCCGCTTGCATGGGAGAATCTTTTGGTTCTTCTCAAGTTGTGTTGGGTTCCTCTCTAGTTATAACGGGGACAACAGGGACTCGCCTCTGTGGCCTCAGGAGAGGCCAATCTCCGTGCCAGTTGACAGGCACTTCTGGGGATTCCTCCCCAGTCATCTCAGGGTGCTCAGTCCTCGACTTGTGCTGAGGCCGCACCCTGAGATTTAGTCGACCGTCCTGACGCAGGTCTTTGGGTACCCCTGTGGCCCCCACAGAGGAGACAGGCCTCGTCTTGCCTGGACACGTCCACGGCTACATGCCTGACGAGCTGCTGCAGCAGTGTCAAGGTCCATGTCGAGTGCACACAGGGATCTGTGGCTTGCCCTCGAGGTCCTATCCAGGGTTATCACATGCCAGTGTGTCAGTCGTCGGGCCTCAGGGTGACGGTCAAGGCAGTGCAGGGCAGTCAGGTTCATCTGCAGTGGACAAGGCATTTGTGGGTCTTGGGGAATGGTGGCCCAACCCCTAATGATCCTCTTGACTTTCCTGGTGCGAGAACCTCTTCTTGGGATGCGAGGGAAGCCCCAGGAAACCTTTCCCTAAGGAGCAGGAAAAGGGACCACCTTCTGGAGGTTAGCAGGGGCAAAGGGGGCTCCTCTCGAGTCCCGGCGTGTCCCTTGGGGTTCCTCTCGAGGTGAGACGGGTGGGGCGGGGAACTTCTTGGTCACAGCAAGTGGGTGAAGGAGCCCTTCAAGGTCCAAAAGGGAAGTGGTGATTTCCCCCAAAACGCCACAGCTGATAAGTGTCTCACCTTGCTTGCAAGGGAGAAGCTTCTGGAGTTTCTCGAGTTGCGGCGGGGTTTCTCGAGTTACGATGGGGAGCCCATGGACCCGCTCCTGTGGACTCCTGAGAGGCCAGTCTCCGTGCCAGTTGCCATGCGCCTTTGGGGATTCCTCCCCAGTCATCGCCGGGTCCTCAGTCCTCGTCTGGTGCTGAATCTGGTGCCTGAGCTTTCCTTGCCCATGCTGACATGAATCTTGGGGTTCCCATGGAACCCCCACAGGGGAGTCAGGCCTCGTCTCTCCTTAAGATGTGCACTGCCGCTTGTCTCCGCAGCTGCAGCAGCAGTGTAGGGTTCCCCATCGAGTGGACACACGGATCTGTGACTTGACTTCAAGGTACTACCCAGGGCTGTCACACGTGCCAGTGTGTCAGGCTTTGAGCCTCGGGGTGATAGTCGACGCAGTGCAGTGAAGACAGGTTCTTCTGCACTCAAAGAGGTATTTGGGTTTCCTTGGGAATGGTGGCAAGACCCCTGATGCTCTTCCCGACTGTCCTGGTGTGATTGTCTCCTGTTAGGATGTGAGGGGAGCGCCAGGAACCCTTTCCAGACAAAGCAGGAAAGGGACCCTCATCAGGAGTTCAGAAGGGGATATTGGGGCTCCTTTTCATTCTTGGAGGGACACTCAGTGTTCCTTGTGAGGTGGACCGGTGTGGCGGGGAACTTCCTGTTTCACAGCAAGCAGGTGAAAGATCGTTTTGAGTTTGAATAGAGAAGGTGTGATTTTCCCCGAGACGCCAGAGCGGACAAGGTCCCCACCACTCTTGCAGGGCAGAATCTTTGGTTTTTCTCAAGTTTTGGCGTGGTCCACATGAGTTATGACTGGGACCCCAGGCTCTTGCCCCTGTGGCCTCAGGAGAGAACAGTCCCCTTCCCACTTGGAAGGTGCCTCTGGAGATTCCTCCCAATCGTCTCAGGATGCTCAGTCCTCGACATGTGCTGAGGATGGAGCCTGAGCTTTCCTCGACCGTTCCTACCTAGGCCTTAGGGTACTCCTGTAGCCCCTACTTAGGAGATAGGCCTCGTCTTGCCTGGACACGTGCACTGCCGCTTGCCTCCGCAGCTTCAGCAACCAAGTAAATGCTCCGAGAGGAGTNAGGATGGAGCCTGAGCTTTCCTCGACCGTTCCTACCTAGGCCTTAGGGTACTCCTGTAGCCCCTACTTAGGAGATAGGCCTCGTCTTGCCTGGACACGTGCACTGCCGCTTGCCTCCGCAGCTTCAGCAACCAAGTAAATGCTCCGAGAGGAGTGGACACAGGGATCTGTAACTTGAGCTCGAGGTACTACCCAGGGCTGTCACATGTGCCACTGTGTCAGGCTTGGAGCCTCGTGGTGACAGTCGACGGAGTGCAGTGCAGTCAGGTTCATCTGGAGTGAACGAGGTATTTAGGGGTCTTGTGGAATGGTGGTAAGACCCCTGATGATCCTCCCGACTCTCCTGGTTCGAGTGTCTCTAGTTGGGGTGTGAGGGGATCGCTGGGATCCCGTTCCCGACAGAGCAGGAAAGGGACACTGATCTGGAGCTCAGCAGGGGATAACAGGGCGCTTTTCATTTTTGGCGGGTCCCTAGGTGTTCCTCTCCAGTAGGGACGGTGGGACACGGAACTTCTTGGGTCACAGCAAGAAGGTGAACGACCATTTTGTGGTCCAAGAGAGAAGGGGTGATTTCCACCGAGACGCCACAGCGGAAAACGTCCTCACCCCACTTGCTGGGGAGAATCTTCTGGTTTTTCTCAAGTTTTGGCAGGGTCCTCTTGTGTTACGATGGGGACACCAGGGACTCCCCACTGTGGCCTCAGGAGAGGCCAGTCGCCGTGCCAGTTGCAAGGCACCTCTGGAGATCCTTCCCCAATCGTCTCAGGTTGCTCAGTCCTCAACTTGTGCTGAGGCTGGAACCTGAGCTTTCTTCCTCCGTCCTGACCTAGGTCTTTGGGTACCTCTGTGGCCCCCACAGAGGAGACAGGCCTCGTCTCGCATGGACAGGTGCACTGCTACTTGCATGAGAAGCTTCAGCAGCAGTGTCAGGCACCATTTTGAGCGGACAGAGGGATCTGTGGCTTGCACTCGAGGTCCAAAGTGCTGTCACACGTGCGAGTGTGTCAGGCATGGAGACTCGGGGTGACAGTCAAGGCAGTGCAGGGCAGTCAGGTTCATCTTCAGTGGACAAGGCATTTGGGGGTTTTGAGGAATGGTGGCCCAAACCCTGATGCTTCTACCGACTGTCCTGGAGCCAGAATCTCCACTTTGGATGCGAGGGAAGCCCCGGGAGTCCTTTCTCTTAGGAGTAAAAAAGGAACAACATCTGGAGCTTAACAGTGGCAAAAGGTGTTTCTCTTGAGTTGCATCGGTTCCCTTGGGGTTCCTCTCGAGTTGAGACTGGTAGTGTGGGGAACATCTTGGGTTATAGCATGGGGGTTAAGGAGCCCTAGGAGATCCAAGTCGGAAAGAGTGATTTCTCCTGAGACGCCTCAGCGGATAAGGGCCTCACCCTGCTTGCAAGGGAGAAGCTTCTGGAGTTTCTCCAGTCTCGGCAGGGAGCGCATGGACACGCCCTTGTGGCCTCAATAGAGGGCAGTCACTGTGCCAGTTGTCATGCGCCTTTGGGGATTCCTCCCCAGTCATTGCCTGCTCCTCTGTCCTCGTCTGGTGCTAAAGCCGGTACTGGAGCTTCCTCGCTCATGCTGACATAAATCTTGGGGTTCCCATGGAGCCCTCACAAGGGAGTCAGGCCTTGTCTCGCCTGGAGACGTGCACTGCCGCTTTCCTCCGCAGCTGCAACAGCAGTATAATGCTCCAAGGCGAGTGGACACAGGGATCTGTGACATGAGCTCGAGGTACTACCCAGGGCTGTCACATGTGCCACTGTGTCAGGCTTGGAGTCTCGTGGTGACAGTCGACGCAGTGCAGGGCAGTCAGATTCATCTGGAGTGAACGAGGTATTTGGGGGTCTTGGGGAATGGTGGCAATACACCTGATGCTCCTCCAGACAATCCTGGTTCGAGTGTCTTCTGTTGAGATGTGAGGGGAGCGCTGGGAACCCTTTCCAGACAGAGCAAGAAAGGGACCCTCATCTGGAGCTCAGCAGGGGATAACGGGGCTCCTTTTCATTCTTGGCGGGACCCTCGGTGTTCCTCTCCAGTAGGGACTGGAGGGGTGGGGAACTTCTTGGGACACAGCAGAAGGTGAACGACCCTTTTGAGGTCCAAGAGAGAAGGGGTGATTTCACCCGAGACACCACAGTGAACAAAGTCCTCACCCTCTTGCAGGGGAGAACATTTAGGTTTTTATCAAGATGTGGTGGGGTCCTCTCGAGTACCACGAGGAACCAATGGTCTCGCCCCTGTGGCCTCAGGAGAGGACAGTTGCCAGGCTCCGCTGGGGATTCCTCCCCATCGCCTCAGAGTGCTCAGTCCTCGACTTGTGCTGAGGCATCAGCCTCAGCTTTGGTCAACAGTCCTGACCTAGATCTTGGGGTAACCCTGAGGCCCCCACAGAGAAGACAGGCCTCGTCTCGCCTGGACACGTGCAAGGCTACTTTCCTGACCAGCTGTAGCAGCAGTGTCAGGATCCATGTCGAGCGGACACAGGGATCTGTGGCTAGAATTCGAGGTCCAAAGTGCTGTCACATGTGCCAGTGTTTCGGGGGTCTAGCCTCGGGGTGACGGTCAAGGCAGTGCAGGGCATTCAGGTTCATTTGAATGTGACAACGCATTTGGGGGACTTGGGGAATGGTGGCCCAATCCCAGATGCTCCTCCCAACTTTCCTTGTGCGAGCACCTCCTATTGGGATTCGAGGAAAGCCTCAGGAAAACTTTCCCTAAGGAGCAGGAAAAGGGACCATCATCTGGAGCTTANCCTCATCTGGAGCTCAGCAGGGGATAACGGGGCTCCTTTTCATTCTTGGCGGGACCCTCGGTGTTCCTCTCCAGTAGGGACTGGAGGGGTGGGGAACTTCTTGGGACACAGCAGAAGGTGAACGACCCTTTTGAGGTCCAAGAGAGAAGGGGTGATTTCACCCGAGACACCACAGTGAACAAAGTCCTCACCCTCTTGCAGGGGAGAACATTTAGGTTTTTATCAAGATGTGGTGGGGTCCTCTCGAGTACCACGAGGAACCAATGGTCTCGCCCCTGTGGCCTCAGGAGAGGACAGTTGCCAGGCTCCGCTGGGGATTCCTCCCCATCGCCTCAGAGTGCTCAGTCCTCGACTTGTGCTGAGGCATCAGCCTCAGCTTTGGTCAACAGTCCTGACCTAGATCTTGGGGTAACCCTGAGGCCCCCACAGAGAAGACAGGCCTCGTCTCGCCTGGACACGTGCAAGGCTACTTTCCTGACCAGCTGTAGCAGCAGTGTCAGGATCCATGTCGAGCGGACACAGGGATCTGTGGCTAGAATTCGAGGTCCAAAGTGCTGTCACATGTGCCAGTGTTTCGGGGGTCTAGCCTCGGGGTGACGGTCAAGGCAGTGCAGGGCATTCAGGTTCATTTGAATGTGACAACGCATTTGGGGGACTTGGGGAATGGTGGCCCAATCCCAGATGCTCCTCCCAACTTTCCTTGTGCGAGCACCTCCTATTGGGATTCGAGGAAAGCCTCAGGAAAACTTTCCCTAAGGAGCAGGAAAAGGGACCATCATCTGGAGCTTAGTATGGGAAAACGGGGCTCCTCTTGATTCGCAGCCTGTCCCTTTGGGTTCATCTCACGTTGAAACGGTAGGGGCGTGGAACTCCTTGTGTCACAGAAAAGGGGTGACTGAGCCCTTCAAGGTCCAAGAGGGAAGGGGTGATTTCCCCCAAGACGCTGGCTGCAGCAGATAAGGGCCTCACCTCGCTTGCAAGGGAGAAGCTTGTGGTTTTTCTCGAGTTGCAACGGGGTTCTCGAGTTATGACGTGGAGCCCATGGAGCTGCCCCTGTGCCCTCAGGAGAGGCCAGNGGCGGGAGGGGCGTGGAACTTCTTGGGTCACAGCAAGAAGATGAACGACCTTTTGAGGTCCAATAGAGAAGGGGTGATTTCCCCCGAGATGCCACTGCGGACCAGGTCCTGACACTGCTTGCAGGGGAGAATCTTTTGGTTTTTCTCAATTTGTGGTGGAGTCCTCTCGAGTTACAATGGGGACCCTAACGATTCGCCCCTGTGGCCTCAGGAGAGGTCAGTCTCCGTGCCAGTAGCCAGGAGCCTCTGAGGATTCCTCCCCAATCGTCTCAGGGTGCTCAGTCGTCGACTTGTGCTGAGGCTGGAGCCTGAGCTTTCCTCAACAGTCCTGACCTAGGACTTGGGCTACCCCTTAGGCCCCCACAGAGGAGACAGTCCTCGTCTCGCCTGGACACATGCACGGCTACTTGCCTGACCAGCAGCAGCAGAAGTGTCAGGCTCCAGGTCGAGCGTACACAGGGATATGTGGCTTGCACTCGAGGTACTACCCAAGGCTGTCAGACGTGCCAGTGTGTCACACGACACGCCTCGGTGTGACAGTCAAGGCTGTGTAGGGTAGTCAGATTCATCTGCAGTGGACAAGGCATTTGGGGGTCTTGAGGAATGGTGGCCCAAACACTGACGCTCCTCCCGAATTTCCTGGTGTGAGAACCTCCTCTTGGGATGCGAGGGAATCCCAGGAAAATGTTTCCTTAGGTCCAGGAAAAGGGACCATCATCTGGAGCTTAGCAGGTGCAACGGCGCTCCTCTTGAGTCGCAGTGGGTCCCTTGGGGTTCCTCCCGAGTTGAGACGGGTAGGGTGGGTAACTTCTTGGGTCACAGAAAGGAAGTGAAGGAGCCCTTCCCAGTCCAAGAGGGAATTGGTGGTTTCCCCCAAGACGACCCAGTGGATAAGGGCTTCACCCTGCTTGCAAGGGAGAAGCTTCTGGTTTTATTTGAGGTGGGGCGGGGTTTCTCGAGTTACGACG
>SJYD01062097.1:0-59846 GCA_006408635.1 Nanger granti
GGAGCCCAGTTTGACCCTGCTAAGCTCTAGATGATAGTCCCTTTTCCTGCTCATTAGTATAAGGTGTCCTGGGGCTTGCGTAGCATCCCAAAAGGATGTGCTCGTAGTAGGAATTAAGGATAGGCATCTGGGGTTCAGCCAACCCTCTCCAAGACCCCCAAATTCCTTGCAACTGAGATGAACATGTAAGCCCTGCCCTGCCATGACTGTCATTCCGAGGCTCGACGCCCAAAACACCTGTACGTGTGACAGCATGTTGGGCCTCGAGGGCAATCCACAGATCCCTGAGTCTGCTTGACATGGAGACTGACACTGATGCTGCAGCTGGTAAGGAACGTAGCCGTGCACGTGTCCAGGCGAGACGAGGCCTGTCTCCTCTGTGGGGCCCTCAGGGGTACACCAGGACCTAGATCAGGACGGTCGAGGAAATCTCAGGCTCCGGCATCAGCAAAAGTCGAGGACTGAAGACCGATATGATTAGGGAAGAATCCCCAGAGGCGCCGGACAACTGGCACGGAGACAGGAGACTGTCCAATCCTGAGTACACAGAGGAGAGTCCCTGGGATCCCCATTGTAACTCGAGAGGACCCCGTCATAACTTGAGAAACACAAAGAGATTCTCCCCTGAAGTGTCCAGGCGAGACGAGGCCTGTCTCCTCTGTGGGGCCCTCAGGAGTACACCAAGACCTAGATCAGGACGGTCGAGGAAATCTCAGGCTTCGGCCTCAGCAAAAGTCAAGGACTGAACACCGATACGATTAGGGAAGAATCCCCAGAGGCGCCAGACAACTGGCACAGAGACAGGAGACTGTCCAATCCTGAGTACACAGGGGCGAGTCCCTGGGTTCCTCATTGTAACTCAAGAGGACCCCGTCATAGCTTGAGAAACACCAAAAGATTCTCCCCTGCAAGTGGTGCTGAGGATGTCATCTGCTGTGGCGTATCGGGGAAAATAACCTCTTCTTTCTTGGACCTCCAAAGTGTTGTTCACATTCTTGCTGTGACATAAGAAGTTTCTCGTTAAACCGGTCATCCCTCGAGGGGAACACCGAGGGTTCCTCCTATGTGGGAGCATCAGGAGAGACCCCAAGATTAGGTCAGGACGGTCAAGGGAAGCTCAGGCACTGGCCTGAGCACAAGTCGAGGACAGGGTACACTGAGACGATTGGGGAGCTTCAGATGATGGTCCCTTTTTTGCTCCTTAAGGAAATGTTTCCCGTGGCTTCCTTCTCATCCCAAGAAGAGTTGCTCACACCATGAAATTAGAGAGGAGCATCAGGGGTTGGGACACAATTCTCCAAGACCAACAAATGCCTAGTCCATTAGAGATGGACCTGACAGCCTTGTACTGCCTTGACTGTCAAGCCCAGGCTCGATTTTCAAAACACTGGCACGTGAGACAGCCCTTGGTACTACCTCAAGGGCAAGCCACAGATCTGTTTCCGCTTGACATGGAGCCTATCACTGCTGCTGCAGCTGCTCGGGCAATAGCCGAGCACGTGTCCAGGAGAGTCGAGGCTTCTCTCCTTTGAGGGCCCTCAGGGTACCCCAAGACCTAGGTCAGGATGGTTGAGGAAAGATCAAGCACCGGCCCCAGCACAAGTCGAGGAAAGAGCACCCTGAGACGATTGGGGAGGTATCCTCAGTGGTGCTGCCAACTGGAACGGAGACTGGTCTCTCCAGAGGCCACAGGGGCGGCTCCATGGGCTCCACGTCATAACTCGAGAACCCCATTGCAACTCGAGAAAAACCAGAAGCTTCTCAGTTGCAAGCGTGGTGAGGCCCTTATCTACACAGATCTCTGTTTCCGCTCGACATGGAGCCTATCACTGCTGCTGCAGCTGCTCAGGCAATAGCCATGCACGTGTCCAGGCGAGTCGAGGCTTCTCTCCTTTGAAGGCCCTCAGGGTACCCCAAGACCTAGGTCAGGACGGTTGAGGAAAGATCAAGCACCGGCCCCAGCACAATTCGAGGAAGGAGCACCCTGAGACTATTGGGGAGGTATCCCCAGTGGTTCCTGCCAACTGGAACGGAGACTGGTCTCTCCAGAGGCCACAGGGGCGGCTCCATGGGCTCCCCGTCATAACTCGAGAACCCCATTGCAACTCGAGAAAAACCAGAAGCTTCTCAGTTGCAAGCGTGGTGAGGCCCTTATCTGCTGCGNCCTGCCAACTGGAACGGAGACTGGTCTCTCCAGAGGCCACAGGGGCGGCTCCATGGGCTCCCCGTCATAACTCGAGAACCCCATTGCAACTCGAGAAAAACCAGAAGCTTCTCAGTTGCAAGCGTGGTGAGGCCCTTATCTGCTTCGCTGTCTAGAGTGAAGTCACCCTTCCCTCTTAGACCTCAAAGGGCTCCTACATCCCCTTGCTGTGACACAAGGCCTTTCCTGCCCCTACCGTCTCAACTCGAGAGGAACCCCAAGGGAATGGCTGCAACTCAAGAGGAGCCCCTTTTGCCCCTGCTGAACTCCAGATAATGGTCCTTAACCTGTTTTGTCGGGAACGGGTTACCAGCGCTCCCCTCATATCCCAACAGGAAACAATGGCACCAGGAAAGTACTTTGGATCTCGAGAGCAAGCCACGGATCCCTCTGTCCGCTCGACATGGAGCCTGACACTGCGGCTGCAGCTGGTCAGGCAAGTAGCGGTGCATATGTCCAGGTGAGACGAAGCCTGGCTCCTAGTTGGGAGCCTCAGGGGAGCCCCCAAGACTTAGGTCAGGAGGGTCAAGGGAAGCTCAGGCACTGGCCTCAGCACAAGTTGAGGACATGGCACCCAGAGACGATTATGGAGGAATCCCCAGAGAAAACTGGAAACTGGCCCGTAGAGTGTTCTCTCCTGACATCAAAGGGGCACGTCCCTGAACTCCACGTCATAACTCGAGAAACCCCGTGCAACTCGAGAAACACCAGAAGCTTCTAACTTGCAAGCGGAGTGACACCCTTATCTGATTTGGCATCTCATGGGAAATCACCCCTTGCCTCTTAAACTTTGAAGGGCTCCTTCACTCCCTTGCTGTGACACAAGGAGTTCCCGGCCAAAACGGTCGCACTCAAGAGGAAACACAGTGCAACACCTGCACCTCAAAAGGAGACCAGTTTGACCCTGCTAAGCTCTAGATGATAGTCCCTTTTCCTGCTCGTTAGTATAAGGTGTCCTGGGGCTTGCGTAGCATCCCAAAAGTATGTGCTCGTAGTAGGAATTAAGGATAGGCATCTGGGGTTCGGCCACCCCTCTCCAAGACCCCCAAATTCCTTGCAACTGAGATGAACATGAAAGCCCTGCACTGCCATGACTGTCATCCTGAGGCTCGACGCCCAAAACACCTGTACGTGTAACAGCACGTTGGGCCTCGAGTGCAATCCACAGATCACTGAGTCTGCTTGACATGGAGACTGACACTGATGCTGCAGCTGGTAAGGTACGTAGCCGTGCAAGTGTCAAGGCGAGACGAGGCCTGTTTCCTCTGTGGGGCCCTCAGGGGTACACCAGACCTAGATCAGGATGGTCGAGGAAATCTCAGGCTCCGGCCTCAGCAAAAGTCAAGGACTGAACACCGAGACGATTAGGGAAGAATCCCCAGAGGCGCCGGACAACTGGCACGGAGACAGGAGACTCTCCAATCCTGAGTACACAGGGGCGAGTCCCTGGGTTCCTCATTGTAACTCGAGAGGACCCCGTCATAACTTGAGAAACACTAAAAGATTCTCCCCTGCAAGCGGTGCTGAGGATGTCATCTGCTATGGCGTATCGGGGAAAAGAACCTCTTCTTTCTTGGACCTCCAAAGTGTTGTTCACATTCTTGCTGTGACATAAGAAGTTTCTCGTTCCACCGGTCATCCCTCGAGGGGAACACCGAGGGTTCCTCCTATGTGGGAGCCTCAGGGGAGACCCCAAGACTTAGGTCAGGACGGTCAAGGGAAGCTCAGGCACTGGCCTGAGCACAAGTCGAGAACAGGGTACACTGAGACGATTGGGGAGGAATCCTCAGAGGTGACTCTCAACTGGCACGGAGACTGTCCTCTCCTGAGGCCACAGGGTTGCCTCCCTTGGCTCCCCGTCATCACTCGAGAAATCAAACACACTCGAGAAACTCCTGAAGCTTCTCCCTTGCAAAAGGTATGAGGCCCTTATCTGATCCGGTGTTTCTTGGGAAATCACCCCTCCCCGCTAAACATCGAAGGGCTCCTTCACTCCCTTGATGTAACACAAGGAGTTCCCGGCCACAACCGTCAGACACAAGAGGAACCCCAGTAGACCCGCTGCGACTCAAGAGCAGCCCAGTTTGCCCCTGCTAAACTCTAGATGATAGTGCCTTTTCCTGCTCCTTAGTATAAAGTGTCCTGGGGTTTCTGTCGCATCCCAAATGGAGGTGCTCGCAGTAGGAACGTTGGGAGGATCATCTGGGGTTTGGCGGTCATTCTCCAAGACCCCCAAATTCCTTGTCCAATGCAGATGAACTTGTCTGCCCTGCATTGCTTTGACTGTCACCTCGAGGCTCGACGCCCGAAACACCTGCCAGTGTGACAGCACTTTGGGCCTGGAGTTCAAGCCACAGATCCCTGTATCCGCTCGACATGGAGCCTGACACTGCTGTTGCAGCTGGTNAAATGCCTTGTCCAATGTAGATGAACTTGTCTGCCCTGCACTGCTTTGACTGTCACCTCGAGGCTCGACGCCCGAAACACCTGCCCGTGTGACAGCACTTTGGGCCTGCAGTTCAAGCCACAGATCCCTGTATCCGCTCGACATGGAGCCTAACACTGCTGTTGCAGCTGGTCAGGCAAGTAGCCGTGCACGTGTCCAGGCGAGACGAGGATTGTCTCCTCTGTGGAGCCCTCAGGGATACACCAAGACCTAGGTCAGGACGGATGAGGAAAGCTCAGGCTCTGGCCTCAGCCAAAGTCGATGACTGAGCACCGAGATGATTAGCGACGAATGTCCATAAGCGTTTGGCAACTGGCACGGAAACTGTCCAATCTTGAGTGCAAAGGGGCGAGTCACTGGGTTCCCCGTTAAACTCGAGAGGACCTCCCCACAACTTGAGAAAAACCAAAAGGTTTTCCCCTCCAAGTGGGGTGAAGACGTCGTCTGCTATGGCGTCTCGGGGTAAAGTACCTCTTTTCTCTTGGACCTCCAAAGTGTCATTCACCTCCTTGCTGTGACCCAAGAAGTTTCTTGCGCCGCCCCTCACTCGAGGGGAACAATTAGGGTCCAGCCATGAATGTAAAGGAGCCCCAGTATCCCTGATGAGCTCCAGATGAGGGGCCCTTTCCTGTTCTGTCGGGAAACAGTTCCCAGCACTTCCCTCACATCCCGACAGGAGACACTCTCACCAGGACTGTCGTGAGCAGCATCCCAGGTCTTACCACCATACCCAAAACCGCCCAATACCTCGTTCACTCCAGATAAACCTGACTGCCCTGCACTGGGTCGACTGTTACACTGAGGTTCGAAGTCTGACACACTGACACGTGTGACAGACCTGGGTGGATCCTCGCGGTCAAGGCACACATCCCTGTGTCCACACTACGGGGAGCCTGTCACNTTAACCAGGACTGTCGTGAGCAGCATCCCAGGTCTTACCACCATACCCAAGACCGCCCAATACCTCGTTCACTCCAGATAAACCTGACTGTCCTGCACTGGGTCGACTGTTACACTGAGATTCGAAGTCTGACACACTGACACGTGTGACAGACCTGGGTGGATCCTCGCGGTCAAGGTACACATCCCTGTGTCCACACTACGGGGAGCCTGTCACAGCTGCTGCAGCTGCAGGAGCAAGCGCAAGTGTACGTCTCCAGTCATGACGAGGCCTGACTTTCCTGTGGGAGCTTCATGGGAACCTCAAGATTTATGCAACGATGGGCGAGGTAAACTCACGTACCAGCTTCAGCAGCAGACGAGGACTGAGGTCTCGGCGGTGAATGGGGAGGAATCTCCAAAGGTGCATGGCAACTGGAAAGAAGACTGGCCTCTCCTGAGGACCCACGGGTGTTTCCATGGGCTCCCCGTTGTAACACCAGAAGCCCCGCAGCAACTCGAAAAATAGCAGAAGCTTCTCCCTTGCAAGCGGTGTGAGGCCCTTATCTACTGCGGCATCTCCGGGGAAATCAGTCTTTCTCTCTACTACATCGAAGGGCTCTTTCACCCTCTTGCTGTGACAAAGGAATTTCCCCACACTACCTGTCTCAACTGTAGGGGAACAACAAGGGATCCGCTGTGATGCAACAGAGCCCTGTTTGCCACTGCTAAGCTCCAGGTGATCGTCCCCTTTCCTGCCCCTTAGGGAAAGGTTCCCTGGAGCTTCGATCGAATACCAAGAGGAGATGCTCGCAACAGAAAAGTCGGGAGGAGCATCAGGGTTTCGGCCACCATTCACCAAGACACCCAAATGCCTTGTCCGCTGCAGATGAACTTGACAGCACCGCACTGCCATGATTGTCATCCCGAGGCTTCGACACACGACCAACTGGCACGTTTCGCAGCACTTTGGACCTCGAGAGCAAGCCACATATCACTCTGTCCGCTCGACATGGAGCCTGACACTGTTTCTGCAGCTGGTCAGGCAAGTCGCCGTGGACATATCCAGGTGAGACGAAGCCTGTTTCCTCTGTGGGGCACTCAGGGGTACACCAAGACCTAGGTAGGAAGGTCGAGGAAATCTCAAGCTCCGGCCTCAGCAAAAGTTGAGAGCTGAACACCGAGACGATTAGGGAAGAATTCTCAGATGCGCCAGACAACGGGCAGGAGACTCTCCAATCCTGAGTACACAGGGGCGAGTCTCTGGGTTACCCATTGTAACTCGAGATGACCCCGTCATGACTTGAGAAAAACCAAAATATCTCCCCTGCAAGCGGTGCTGTGGACGTCATCCGCTGTGGCGTATCGGGGGAAAGAACCTCTTCTTTCTTGGACCTTAAAAGTGTTGTTCACATTCTTGCTGTGACCCAAGAAGTTTCTCGTTCCACAGGTCATTCCTCGAGGGGAACACCGAGGGTCCCGCCATGAATGTAAAGGAGCACCAGTATCCCTGCTGAGCTCCAGATGAGGAGCCCTTTCCTGCTCTGTCGGGAAAGGGTTCCCAGCACTTCCCTCACATCCCAACAGGAGACACTCGAAACAAGAAGGTCTGGAGCAGCATCAGGGGTCTTGCCACCATTCCCCAAGACCCCCAAATTCCTCGTTCACTCCAAATGAATCTGATTGCCATGCACTGGGCCTACTGTCACCCCGAAGCTCGAAGCCTGACACACTGACACGTGTGACAGACCTGGGTGGCAAGTCGAGGTCAAGTCACAGAACCCTGTGTCTACTCGACGGGGAACATTTCACAGGTGCTGGAGCTGCAGAGGCAAGCGCAAGTGTACGTCTCCAGGCAAGACGAGGCCTAACTTTCCTGTGAGGGCTCCATGGGATCCCCAAGAGTTATGTCAGCATTGACGAGGAAAGCTCAGAGACCTGGTTCAGCACCAGACGCGGACTGAGGACTCTGGGTTGACCGGGGAGGAATCTCGAAAGGCACACGGAAACCGGTAAGAAGACCGGCCTCTCCTGAGGCCACAGGTGCGGGTCCATAGTCTCCCCGTCGTACCCCTAGAAACCACGCCAAACGAGGAAAGCTCAGAGACCTGGTTCAGCACCAGACGCGGACTGAGGACTCTGGGTTGACCGGGGAGGAATCTCGAAAGGCACACGGAAACCGGTAAGAAGACCGGCCTCTCCTGAGGCCACAGGTGCGGGTCCATAGTCTCCCCGTCGTACCCCTAGAAACCACGCCACAACTGGAGAAATACCAGTAGCTTCTCTATTGCAAGCGGGGTGAGGCTCTTATCCACTGAGGCATCTCTGGGGGAATCTCACCTTCCCATTTGGATCTCGAAGGGATCTTTCACCCCCTTCCTGTGACCCAGGAATTTCTCTGGCCTACCCGTATCAACTTGAGAGGAACGATAAGATATCCGCGCGATTCAACAGAGCCCTGGTTGCCCCTGCTAAGCTTCAGATGATCGTGCCCTTTAACTCCAGTCATGACGAGGCCTGACTTTCCTGTGGGAGCTTCATGGGAACCTCAAGATTTATGCAACGATGGGCGAGGTATACTCACGTACCAGCTTCAGCACCAGACGAGGACTGAGGTCTCGGCGGTGACTGGGGAGGAATCTCCGAAGGTGCATGGCAACTGGCAAGAAGACTGGCCTCTCCTGAGGACACACGGGTGGGTCCATGGGCTCCCCGTCGTAACTCCAAAAGCCACGCCGCAACTCGAAAAATAGCAGAAGCTTTTCCCTTGCAAGCGGGGTGAGGCCCTTATCTACTGTGGCCTCTCTGGGGAAATCAGTCTTTCTCTCTACGACATCGAAGGGCTCTTTCACCCCCTTGCTGTGACAAAGGAATTTCCCCACACTACCTGTCTCAACTGTAGGGGAACAACAAGGGATCCGCTGTGACTCAACAGAGCCCTGTTTGCCACTGCTAAGCTCCAGGTGATCGTCCCCTTTCCTGCCACTTAGGGAAAGGTTCCCTGGAGCTTCGATCGAATACCAAGAGGAGATGCTCGCAACAGAAAAGTCGGGAGGAGCATCAGGGTTTCGGCCACCATTCACCAAGACACCCAAATGCCTTGTCCACTGCAGATGAACTTTACAGCACCGCACTGCCATGACTGTCATCCCGAGGCCTCGACACACGACCAACTGGCACGTGTGGCAGCACTTTGGACCTCGAGAGCAAGCCACATATCACTCTGTCACACCAAGACCTAGATAGGAAGGTCGAGGATATCTCAAGCTCCGGCCTCAGCAAAAGTTGAGAACTGAACACCGAGACGATTAGAGAAGAATCCCCAGATGCGCTGGACAACTGGCACGGAGACTGTCCAATCCTGAGTACACAGGGGCGAGTCCCTGGGTTCCCCATTGTAACTCGAGAGGAAACCCGTCAAAACTTGAGAAAAATCAAAATTTCTCCCCTGCAAGCGGTGCTGTGGACAACATCCGCTGTGTCATATCGGGGGAAAGAACCTCTTCTTTCTTGGACCTTCAAAGTGTTGTTCACATTCTTGCTGTGACCCAAGAAGTTTCTCGTTCCACAGGTCATCCCTCGAGGGGAACACCGAGGGTCCCGCCATGAATGTAAAGGAGCCCCATTATCCCTGCTGAACTCCAGATGAGGAGCCCTTTCCTGCTCTGTCGGGAACTGGTTCCCAGCACTTTCCTCACATCCCAACAAGAGACACTCGAAACAAGACTGTCTGGAGCAGCATCAGGGGTCTTGCCACCATTCCCCAAGACCCCCAAATTCCTCGTTCACTCCAAATGAATCTGATTGCCATGCACTGGGCCTTCTGTCACCCCGAAGCTCGAAGCCTGACACACTGACACGTGTGACAGACCTGGGTGGCAAGTCGAGGTCAAGTCACAGATCCCTGTGTCTACTCGACGGGGAACATTTCACAGGTGCTGGAGCTGCAGAGGCAAGCGCAAGTGTACGTCTCCAGGCAAGACGAGGTCAAACTTTCCTGTGAGGGCTCCATGGGTTCCCCAAGAGTTATGTCAGCATTGGCGAGGAAAGCTCAGGGACCTGATTCAGCACCAGAGAAGGACTGAGGACTCTGGTTGACTGGGGAGGAATCTCGAAAGGCACACGGAAACCGGTAAGAAGACCGGCCTCTCCTGAGGCCACAGGTGCGGGTCCATGGTCTCCCTGTCGTACCTCTAGAAACCACGCCACAACTGGAGAAATACCAGTAGCTTCTCCATTGCAAGCGGGGTGAGGCCCTTATCCACTGAGGCATCTCTGGGGGAATCTCACCTTCCCATTTGGATCTCGAAGGGATCTTTCACCCCCTTGCTGTGACCCAGGAATTTCTCTGCCCTACCCGGATCAACTCGAGAGGAACGATAAGATATCCGCGGGATTCAACAGAGCCCTGGTTGCCCCTGCTAAGCTTCAGATGATCGTGCCCTTTACTGCACCTTAAAAAAGTTTCCATGAAGCTTCACTCAAATACAAAGAGGAGGTGCTCTCAACAGAAAGGTTGGGAGGAGTATCAGGGTTTCGGTCACCATTCACCAAGAGCCCCAAATGCCTTGTCCACTGCAGATGAACTTGACAGCCCCGCACTGCCTTGACTGTCAACCCGTCGCTCGACCCACGACACGTTGGCACGTGTGACAGCACTTCGAACCTCTAGAGCAAGCCACAGATCGCACTGTCCGCTCGACATGGAGCCTGACACTGCTGCTGCAGCTGGTCAGGCAAGTCGCTGTGCACGTGTCCAGGTGAGACGAAGCCTGTCTCCTCTGTCGGAGCCTCAGCGGAAGCCCGAGGACCCAGGTAAGGACGGTCGAGTGAAGCTCAGGCACTGGCCTGAGCACAAGTCGAGGACAGGGTACACTGAGACGATTGGGGAGGAATCCTCAGAGGTGACTCTCAACTGACACGGAGACTGTCCTCTCCTGAGGCCACAGGGTTGCCTCCCTTGGCTCCCCGTCATCACTCGAGAAACCAACCACACTCGAGAAACTCCTGAAGCTTCTCCTTTGCAAAAGGTATGAGGCCCTTATCTGATCCGGTGTTTCTTGGGTAATCACCCCTCCCCGCTAAACATCGAAGGGCTCCTTAACTCCCTTGATGTAACACAAGGAGTTCCCGGCCACAACCGTCAGACACAAGAGGAACCCCAGTAGACCCGCTGCGACTCAAGAGCAGTCCAGTTTGCCCCTGCTAAACTCTAGATGATAGTGCCTTTTCCTGCTCCTTAGTATAAAGTGTCCTGGGGTTTCTGTTACATCCAAAATGGAGATGTTCGCAGTAGGAACGTTGGGAGGATCATCTGAGGTTTGGCCGCCATTCTCCAAGACCCCCAAATGCCTTGTCCAATGCACATGAACTTGTCTGCCCTGCATTGCTTTGACTGTCACCTCGAGGCTCGACACTTGAAACACCTGCCAGTGTGACAGCACTTTGGGCCTGGAGTTCAAGTCACAGATCCCTGTATCCGCTCGACATGGAGCCTGACACTGCTGTTGCAGCTGGTCAGGCAAGTAGCCGTGCACGTGTCCAGGCGAGACGAGGAGTGTCTCCTCTGTGGTGCCCTCAGGGATACACCAAGACCTAGGTCAGGACGGTTGAGGAAAGCTCAGGCTCTGGCCTCAGCCAAAGTCGATGACTGAGCACCGAGATGATTAGGGACGAATCCCCATAAGCGTTTGGCAACTGGCACGGAAACTGTCCAATCTTGAGTGCAAAGGGGCGAGTCACTGGGTTCCCCGTTAAACTGGAGAGGGCCTCGCCACAACTTGAGAAAAACCAAAAGGTTTTCCCCTCCAAGCGGGGTGAAGACGTCGTCTGCTGTGGCGTCTTGGGGTAAAGTACCTCTTCTCTCTTGGACTTCCAAAGTGTCATTCACCTCCTTGCTGTGACCCAAGAAGTTTCGCGCGCAACCAATCCTCACTCGAGGGGAACAACTAGGGTCCAGCCATGAATGTAAAGGAACCCCGATACCCCTCCTGGGCTCCAGATGAGGGGTCCTTTCCTTCTCTGTCGGGAAACAGTTCCCAGCACTTCCCTCACATGCCGACAATAGACACATTAACCAGGACTGTCGTGAGCAGCATCCCGCGTCTTAAAAACATACCAAGACCCCCAAATACCTCGTTCATTCCAGATTAACCTGATTGCCTGCACTGGGTCTACTCTCATCCTGAAGTTCGAAGCCTGACACACTGGCACGTGTGACAAACCTAAGTGTATCCTCGAGGTAAAGGCACAGATCCCTGTGTCCACTCGATGGGGAGACTTTCACATTTCTGCAGCTGCAGGAGCAAGCACAAGTGTAAGTTAATAGTCATGACGAGGCCTGACTTTCCTGTAGGGGCTTCATGGGAACCCCAATATTTATGTCAGCATTGGCTAGGTAAGCTCAGATACCAGCGTCAGCACCAAACGAAAACTGAAGATTCGGCGATGACTGGGGAGGAATCCCCAAAGTCGCAAGGCAACAGGCAAGAAGACTGGCGTCTCTTGAGGACACAGGTGCGGGTCTATGGGCTACAGGTCGTAACTCGAGAAACCACGCACCAACTCGATAAATACCAGATACTTCTCCTTTGTAAGCGGCGGGAGATCCTTATCCACTGGGGCATCTCTGGGGAAATCATTCCTTCCCTCTTGGACCGTAAAGGGCACTTCCACCCCTTTGATGGGACCCAGGAATTACCCGCACTACGGGATCTGCTGCAACTAAATAGAGCTCTGTTTGCCCCTGCTAAGATCTAGATGATCGTCCCCTTTCCGGACCCTTAGAGAAAAGTTCCCTGGGGTTTCAATCGAATACCAAGAGGGGGTGATCACAACAGGAATGTCGGTGGGAGCATTAGGGGTTCGGTCACCATTCATCAAGACCTCCAAATTCCTTGTCCACTGCAGATGAACTAGACTGCCCTGCAGTGCCTTGAATGTCACCCCGAGACTCAAAGCACGGCACACTGACACGTGTGACAGCAGTTTGGACTTCGAGGGCAAGCCACAGTGTCCTCTGTCCGCTCGATATGAAGCCTGACACTGCTTCTGCATTTGGACAGGCAAGTATCCATGCACATGTCCAGGTGATTCGGAACCTGTCTCCTCTGTGGGAGCCACAGGGGAACCCCCAAGACCTAGGTCAGGACTGTCGAGGCAAGATAAGGCACTGGCCTCAGCACAAGTCGAGGACAGGGCACCCAGAGACGATTGGGGAGGATTTCCCAGAGGTTACGGGCAACTAGCACGCAGACTGTCTTTTCCTGAGGCCACAGGGGTGGGTCCATGATCTCCACTTTATACCTCTAGAAACTCCTCCTCAACTCGAGAAACACCAGTAGCTTATCCAATTCAAGCGGGGTAACGCACTTATCCACAGAGGCATCTCTGAGGAAATTACTCCTTCCCATTTGGATATCGAAGGGATTTTTCACCCCCTTCCTCTGACCCAGGAATTTCCCTGCCCTAACCGTACCAACTCGAGAGGAACGATAGACATCCACGCGATTCAACAGAGCCATGTTTGCACCTGTTAAGCTCCAGATGATCGTCCCTTTAATGCCCCTTAGAAAAGGTTTCCCTGGATCTTCACTCGAATACCAAGAGGAGGTGCTCGAAACAGAAAAGTCGGGAGGAGCATCAGGATTTCGGTCACCATTCACTAAGAACCCCAAATGCCTTGTCCACTGCAGATGAACTTGACAGCCCCAAACGGCCTTGACTGTCACCTCGAGGCTCAACACACGAAACCCTGTCACGTGTGTCAGCACTTTGTACCTCGAGAGCAAGCGACAGATCGCTCTGTCTGCTCGACATGGAGCCTGACATTGCTGCTGCAGCTGATCAGGCAAGTCGACGTGCACTTGTCCAGTGAGACAAAGACTGTCTCTTCTGTCGGAGCCTCAGCGAAACCCCCAAGACATAGGTCAGGACGGTCACGGGAAGCTAAGGCACTGGCCTCAGCACAAGTCGAGGACAGGGTCACTGAGAAGATTGGGCAGGAATCCTCAGAGGTGACGGGCAACTGGCACGGATATTGTCGTCTCCTGAGGTTAAAGTGGCATGTCACTGGGTTCACCATCCTAACACGACAAACCACACCACAACTCGTGAAACACCAGAAGCTTCTCCTTTGCGAGTCGGATGAGGCCCTTATCTGATTCGGCGTCTCGTGGGAAATCACCCCTTGCCTCTTGGACCTCGAAGGGCTCATTCACTCCCTTACTGTGACAAAAGGAGTACCCTCCACAAACGTCCCACCCGAGAGGAACCCAAGTGTACACGATGTGACTCAAGAGGAGACCAGCTTGCACCTGCTAAGCTCTAGATAATAGCCCCTTCTCCTACTCCTTAGTATAAAGTTTCCTTGGACTCCCTTCGCATCCCAAAAGGAGATGCTCACAGTAGGAACGTAGGGAGGAGCATCGGGGTTTCATCCACCATTCTCAAGAACACCCAAATGACTTGTCCACTGTAGATGAACTTGTCTGCCCTGCACTGCCTTGATTCTCACCCCGAGGTTCGACGCCCCAAACACCTCCACGTGTGACAGCACTTTGGGCCTGAAATTCAAGCCACAGTTCCCTGTGTCCACTGGACATGGAGCCTGACACTGCTGTTGCAGCTGGTCAGGCAAGTAGCCGTGCACGTGTCCAGGCGAGACGAGGAGTGTCTCCTCTGTGATGCCCTCAGGGTTACACCAAGATCAAGGTCAGGACGGTTGAGGAAAGCTTAGGCTCTGGCCTCAGCCAAAGTCGATGAATGAGCACCGAGATGATTAGGGACGAATCCCCATAAGCGTTTGGCAACTGGCACGGAAACTATCCAATCTTGAGTGCAAAGGGCGAGTCACTGGGTTCCCCGTTCAACTCGAGAGGACCTCGTCACAACGTGAGAAAAACCAAAAGGTTTTCCCCTCCAAGCGGGGTGAAGACGTCGTCTGCTGTGGCGTCTCGGGGTAAAGTACCTCTTCTCTCTTGGACTTCCAAAGTGTCATTCACCTACTTGCTGTGACCCAAGAAGTTTCTCGAGCCGCTTCACACTCGAGGGGAACAACTAGGGTCCAGCCATGGACGTAAAGGAGCCCCAGTATCTCTGTTGAGCTTCAGATGAGGGGCCATTTCCTATTCTGTCGGGAAAGTGTTCCCAGCACTTCCCTCACATCCCGAAAGGAGACACTCTTACCAGGACTGTCATGAGCAGCATCTCGGGTCTTACCACCATACCCAAGACCGCCCAATACCTCATTCACTCCAGATAAACCTGACTGCCCCGCACTGAGTCGACTGTTACACTGAGGTTCGAAGTCTGACACACTTACACGTGTGACAGACCTGAGTGGATCCTCGCGGTCAAGGCACAGATCCCTGTGTCCACACTACTTGGAGCCTGTCACAGCTGCTGCAGCTGCAGGAGCAAGCGCAAGTGTACGTCTCCAGTCATGACGAGGCCTGACTTTCCTGTGGGAGCTTCATGGGAACCTCAAGATTTTGCAACGATGGGCGAGGTAAACTCACGTACCAGTTTCAGCACCAGACGAGGACTGAGGTATCGGCGGTGACTTGGGAGGAATCTCCAAAGGTGCACGGCAACTGGCAAGAAGACTGGCCTCTCCTGAGGACACATGGGTGGGTCCATGGGCTCCCCGTTGTAACTCCAGAAGCCCCGCCTCAACTTGAAAAATAGCAGAAGCTTCTCCCTTGCAAGCGGGGTGAGGCCCTTATCCACTGCTGCATCTCTGGCGAAATCACTCTTTCTCTCTTCAAAATCGAAGTCCTCTTACACCCCCTTGCTGTGACAAAGGAATTTACCCGCACTACCTGTCTCAACTGTAGGGGAACAACAAGGGATCCTCAGTGACTCAACAGAGCCCTGTTTGCCACTGCTAAGCTCCAGGTGATCGTCCCCTTTCCTGCCACTTAGGGAAAGGTTCCCTGGAACTTCGATCAAATATCAAGTGGAGATGCTCGCAAGAGAAAAGTCGGGAGGAGCATCAGGGTTTCGGCCACCATTCACCAAGACTCCCAAATGCCTTGTCCACTGCAGATGAATTGACAGCCCCGCGCTGACTTGACTGTCATCCCGAGGCCTCGACACACGACCCACTGGCACGTGTGGCAGCACTTTGGAACTCGAGAGCAAGCCACATATCACTCTGTCCGCTCGACATGGAGCCTGACTCTGTTCCTGCAGCTGTTCCGGCAAGTAGCCGTGCACGTGTTCAGGTGAGACGAAGCCTCTTTCCTCTGTGGGGCACTCAGGGGTACACCAAGACCTAGGTCAGGACGGTTTTGGAAATCTCAGGCTCCGGCCTCAGCAAAAGTGGAGGACTGAACATCGAGACGATTAGGGAAGAATCCCCAGAGGCGCCGGACAACTGGCACGGAGACTGTCCAATTCTGAGTACACAGAGGAGAGTCCCTGGGTTCCCCATTGTAACTCGAGAGGACCCCGTCATAACTTGAGAAAAAAAAAAATTTTTCTCCCCTGCAAGCGGTGCTGAGGACGTCATCTGCTGTGGCGTAATGCGGGAAAGAACCTCTTCATTCTTGGACCTCCAAAGTGTTGTTCACATTCTTGCTGTGACCCAAGAAGTTTCTCGTTCCACAGGTCATCCCTCGAGGGAATCACCGAGGGTACCACCATGAATGTAAAGGAGCCCCAGTATCCCTGCTGAGCTCCAGATGAGGGGCCCTTTCCTACTCTGTCGGGAACTGGTTCCCAGCACTTCCCTCACATCCCAACAGGAGACACTAGAAACAAGACTGTCTGGAGCAGAATCAGGGGTCTTGCCACCATTCCCCAAGACACCCAAATTCCTCGTTCACTCCAAAAGAATCTGACTGCCATGTACTGGGGCTACTGACACCCTGAGTCTCGAAGCCTGACACACTGGAACGTGTGGCAGACCTGGGTGGCAAGTCGAGGTCAAGTCACAGATCCCTGTGCCCACTCGACGGGGAACATTTCACAGGTGCTGGAGCTGCAGAGGCAAGCGCAAGTGTATGTCTCCAGGCAAGACGAGGCCTAACTTTCCTGTGAGGCCTCCATGGGAACCCCAAGATTTATGTCAGCATCGGCGAGGAAAGCTCAGGGACCTGGTTCAGCACCAGACGAGGACTGAGGACTCTGGGTTGACTGGGGAGGAATCTCGAAAGGCACATGGAAACCGGTAAGAAGACTGGCATCTCCTGTGGTCACAGGTGCGAGTCCAAGGTTTCCCCATTGTAACTCTAGAAACCACGCCACAACTCGAGAAATACCAGTAGCTCCTCCTTTGCTAGCGGGGTGAGGCCCTCATCCACTGAGGCATTTCTTGGGAAATCACTTCTTCCTAGTTGGATCTCGAAGGGATCTTTCACCCCCTTGCTGTGACCCAGAAATTTCTCTGCCCTACCTGTATCAACTCGAGAGGAACGATAAGATATCCGCGCGATTCAACAGAGCCCTGGTTGCCCCTGCTAAGCTTCAGATGATCGTGCCCTTTATTTCCCCTTAGAAAAATATTCCCTGGAGCTTCGCTCGAATACAAAGAGGAGGTGCACTCAAAAGAAAAGTCGGTAGGGGCATCAGGGTTTCGGTCACCATTCACCAAGAACCCCAAATGCCTTGTCCACTGCAGATGAACTTGACAGCCCCGCACTGCCTTGACTGTCAACCCGATGCTCGACCCACAACACTTTGGCACGTGTGACAGCACTTCGGACATCGAGAACAAGCCACAGATCGCTCTGTCCGCTCGACATGGAGCCTGACACTGCTGCTGCAGCTGGTCAGGCAAGTCGCTGTGCACGTGTCCAGGTGATATGAAACCTGTCTCCTCTGTCGGAGCCTCAGCGGAAACCCGAGGACCTAGGTAAGGACGATCGAGTGAAGCTCAGGCACTGGCCTGAGCACAAGTCGAGGACAGGGTACACTGAGACGATTGGGGAGGAATCCTCAGAGGTGACTCTCAACTGGCACGGAGACTGTCCTCTCCTGAGGCCACAGGGTTGACTCCCTTGGCTCCCCGTCATAGCTCGAGAAACCATGCCACATTCGAGAAACACCAGAAGCTTCTCCTTTGCAAATGGTATGAGGCCTTTATCTGATTTGGCATTTCTTGGGAAATCAACCCTCCTCGCTAATATATCGAAGGGCTCCCTCACTCCCTTGATGTAACATTAGGAGTTCCCGGCCACAATCGTCGGACACAAGAGGAACCCCAGTAGACCCGCTGCGACTCAAGAGGAGCCCAGTTTGCCCCTGTTAAGCTCTAGATGATAGTGCCTTTTCCTGCTCCTTAGTATAAAGTGTCCTGGGGTTTCTGTCGCATCCCAAAGGGAGGTGCTCGCAGTAGGAACGTTGGGAGGATCATCTGGGGTTTGGCCGCCATTCTCCAAGACCCCCAAATGCCTTGTCCAATGCAGATGAACTTGTCTGCCTGCACTGCTTTGACTGTCACCTCGAAGCTCGACGCCCGAAACACCTGCCCGTGTGACAGCACTTTGGGCCTGGAGTTCAAGCCACAGATCCCTGTATCCGCTCGATATGGAGCCTGACACTGCTGTTGCAGCTGGTGGGGCAAGTAGCCGTGCACGTGTCCAGGCGAGACGAGGAGTGTCTCATCTGTGGTGCCCTCAGGGGAACACCAACACCTAGGTCAGGACGGTTGAGGAAAGCTCAGGCTCTGGCCTCAGCACAAGTCGAGGACTGAGCACCCTGAGAGGATTGGGGAGGAATCCCCAGAGGCTCCTGGCTACTGGCACGGAGACTGGCCTCTCCTGAGGCCACAGGGGTGGCTAAATGTGCTCACTATCTTAACTCAAGAAACCCCGTCCCAATCGAGAAAAAACTGAAGCTTCTCCCTTGCATGCGGCATGAAGCCCTTATCCGCTGTGGCTTCTCAATGGAAATCAACCCTTCCCTCTTGGACCTCGAATGGCTCTTTCACACCCTTTCTCTGACCCAAGGAATTCCCCTTCTAACCAGTCTCAACTCGAGAGGAACCCCAAGGGATCCGCTGCAACTCAACAGAGCCCCATTTGCCCCTGCTAAACTCCAGATGTTGTCCCTATTCCTGCTCCTTAGGAAAAGGTTTCCTGAGGCTTACCTCGCATCTCAAGAGGAAGTGCTCGCACCAGGAAAGTCAGGAGGAGCATCAAGTGTTGGACAACCATAACTTAAGACCCCCAATGCTTTGTCCACTTCAGAAGAACCTGACTACCATGCACTGTCTTGACTGTCACCCTGAGGCTCGATGCCCGACCCAGTGGCACGTGTGACAGCCTTTAGTAGGACATCAAGGGCAAGACAAAGATCCCTGTGTCCGCTCGATATGGGGCCTGTCACTGCTGTTGCAGCTGGTCAGGCAAGTAGCTGTGCAGGTGTCCAGGCGAGACCAGGACTGTCTCTTCTGTGGGGGCCTCAGGGGTTCACCAAGACCGTGGTGAGGACGGTCGAGGAAAGTTCAGGCACTGGCCTCAGCACAAGTCTAGGACAGGGCAAGATGAGACGATTACCTCGAAGGGCTCTTTCACACCCTTGCTATGACACAAGGAATTCCCCTCCTCACCAGTCTCAACTAGAGAGGAACCCCAAGGGGTCCGCTGCAACTCAACAGAGCCCCATTTGCCCCTGCTAAACTCCAGATGTTGTCCCTATTCCTGCTCCTTAGGAAAAGGTTTCCTGGGGCTTCCCTCGCATCTCAAGAGGAGGTGCTCTCACCAGGAAAATTAGGAGGAGCATCAAGTGTTGGACAATCATAACTTAAGACCCCCAATGCTTTGTCCACTTCAGATGAACCTGACTACCATACACTGTTTTGACTGTCACCCCAAGCCTCCATGCCCGACCCAATGGCACGTGTGACAGCCTTTATTAGGACATCAAGGGCAAGTCAAAAATCCCGGTGTCTGCTCGATATGGGACCTGTCACTGCTGTTGCAGCTGGTCAGGCAAGTAGCCGTGCAGGTTTCTAGGTGAGACCAGGACTGTCTCTTCTGTGGGGGCCTCAGGGGTTCCCCAAGACCGTGGTCAGGACGGTCGTGGAAAGCTCAGGCACTGGCCTCAGCACAAGTCTAGGACAGGGCAAGATGAGACGATTGGAGAGGAATCCCCAGAGGCAACTGGCAACTGGAACGGAGTCTGTCCTCTCCTGAGGCCACAGGGGCGGGTCCAGGGGTTCCCCATCGTAACTCGAGAAACCCCACCGCAACTCGAAAAACACCAGATGCTTCTCCCTTTGAATCGGGCTGAGGCCCTCTCTGATGCGGAGTCTCGTGGGAAATCACCCCTTCCCTCTTGGACCTCAAACGGCACCTTCACTCCCTTGCTATGACACAAGAAGTTCCCCACCCCATCTTTCTCAATTCGAGAGGAACACCTAGGGACCCGATGCGACTCAAGAGGAGCCAATTTTGCCCCTGCTAAGCTCCAGATGATGGTTCCTTTTCCTGCTCCTTAGGGAAATGTTATCTGGGCCTTCCTTCACAACCCAAGAGGAGATGCTCGCACCAGGAAAGTCAGGAGGAGCATCAGTATTTGGGCCATTATTTCCCAAGACACACAAATGTCTTGTCCACTGCAGATGAACCAGACTGCCATGCACTGCCTTGACTGTCTCCCTGAGGCTCGACGCCCGACACACTCGCACGTGTGACAGCAATTTGGACCTCGAATGCTAGCCATGATCCCTGTGTCCGCTAGACATAGAGTCTGACATTGCTGCTGCAGCTGGTCATGCAAGTAGCCGTGTACGTGTCCAGGCGAGACGAGGCCTATTTTCTCTTCGGGGAACTCAGTGGTACCCCAAGACCAGGTCAGGACAGCCGAGGGAAGCTCAGGCTCTGGCCTCAGCATAAGTCTGGGACTGAGTTCCCTTATACGATTGGGGGGGATCCCCCGAGGCGCCTGTCAACTGGCACGGAAACTAGCCTCTCCTGAGGCCACATGGGCGACTCCCTGGTACCCCATTGTAACCTGAGAGGACCCCGCCACAACTTGAGAAAAACCAAAAATTCTCCCCTGCAAGCGGGGTGAGGACAATGTCCACTGTGGCTTCTCGGGTGAAATCACACCTTATTTATTAGACCTCAAAAGTGTCGTTCACCTTCTTGCTGTGATCCAAGAAGTTCCCTGCCCCACTCGTCCCGACGCGAGTGGAACACCGTGAGTCCTGCCAAGAATGAAAATTAGGGCCATTTTCCCCTGCTGAGCTCCAGAGGAGGGTCCCTTTCCTCCTCTCTCGGGAAAGGGTTCCCAGCACTACTGTCACATTTGAACAGGAGACACTCGCACAAGGACAGTCAGGGGGAGCATCAGGGGTTTTGCCACCATTCCCCAAAACCCCCAATACCTTGTTCACTCCAGATGAACCTGACTGCACTGCACTGCGTCGACTGTCACACCAAGGCTCCACGCCTGACACAGTGGAACTTGTGACAGCCTTCGGTAGTACCTCGAGGTCAAGTCTCAGTTCCGAGTGTTGACTCGACGGGGATCCTTACACTGCTGTTGCACCTGCGGAGGCAAGCGGCAGTGCACATATATAGGCGAGACGAGACCTGAATACCCCGTGGGGGCTCCATGGGAACCCCAAGATTTATATCAGCATGGGCGAGGAAAGCTCAGGTACTGGCTTCAGCACCAGACAAGGCTCCACGCCTGACACAGTGGAACTTGTGACAGCCTTCGGTAGTACCTCAAGGTCAAGTCTCAGTTCCGAGTGTAACTCGACGGGGATCCTTTCACTGCTGCTGCACCTGCGGAGGAAAATGGCAGTGTACATCTATAGGCGGAACGAGGCCTGAATCCCCCATGGGGGTTCCATGGGAACCTCAAGATTTATGTCACCATGGGCGAGGAAAGCTCAGGTACCAGCTTCAGCACCAGACGAGGACTGAGGACCCGGCATTATTGAGGAGGATTCCCCAAAGATGCATTGCAACTGGCACGGAGACTGGCCTCTCCTGAGGCCACAGGGGCTGGTCCACGTGCTTCCAGTCGTAACTCGAGAAACCCGCCAAAACTCGAGGAAAACCAGACGCTTCTCCCTTGCAAGCGGGGTGAGGCCCTTATCTGTCGTAGCATCTCGGGTAAATCACCCCTTCCCTCATGGAAAACGAAAGACTTTTTCACCCCCTTGCAGTGACCTAAGAAGTTTCCCACCCCACCCGTCTCAACACGACAGGAACCCCAAGGGACCCGCTGTGACTCAAGAGGAGCCCCATTTGCCCCTGCTAAGCTCCAGATGATGGTCCTTTATTTGCTCCTTAAGAAAGGTTTCCCGTGGCTTATTTCTCATCCCAATAAGAGTTGCTCGCACCATGAAATTAGGGAGGAGCATCAGGGTTTGGGACACAATTCCCCAAGACCAACAAATGCCTAGTTCATTTGACATGGATCTGACAGCACTATACTGCCTTGACTGTCTCTCTCAGGCTCGATTTTCAACACACTGGCACGTGTGACAGCCCTGGATATTACCTCAAGGGCAAGCCACAGATCTCTGTTTCCGCTCAATATGGAGCCTATCACTGCTGCTGCAGCTGCTCAGGCAATAGCCGTGCACGTGTCCAGGGGAGTCGAGGCTTCTCTCCTTTGAGGGCCCTCAGGGTACCCCAAGACCTAGGTCAGGACGGTCGAGGAAAGATCAATCACCGGCCCCAGCACAAGTCGAGGAATGAGCACCCTGAGACGATTGGGGAGGTATCCCCAGTGGTGCCTGCCAACTGGAACAGAGACTGGTCTCTTCAGAGGCCACAGGGGGGGGGCTCCATGGGCTCTCCATCGTAACTCGAGAACCCCGTTGCAACTCGAGAAAAAGCAGAAGCTTCTCGGTTGCAAGCGTGGTAAGGTCCTTATGTGCTGTGGCGTCTCTGGGGAAAACACCCCTTCCCTCTTAGACCTTGAAGGGCTCCTACATCCCCTTGCTGTGACACAAGAAGTTCCCTGCCCCTACCGTCTTAACTCGAGAGAAACCCCAAGGGAATGGCTGCAAGTCAAGAGGAGCCCCTTTTGCCCCTGCTAAACTCCAGATAATGGTCCCTTTCCTGTTCTGTCGGGAAAGGATTACCAGCGCTCGCCTCATATCTCAACAGGAAACACTGGCACATAAGCGTTTGGCAACTGGCACGGAAACTGTCCAATCTTGAGTGCAAAGGGGCGAGTCACTGGGTTCCCCGTTAAACTGGAGAGGGCCTCGCCACAACTTGAGAAAAACCAAAAGGTTTTCCCCTCCAAGCGGGGTGAAGACGTCGTCTGCTGTGGCGTCTCGGGGTAAAGTACGTCTTCTCTCTTGGACCTCCAAAGTGTCATTCAGCTCCTTGCTGTGACCCAAGAAGTTTCTCGCGCCGCCAATCCTCACTCGAGGGGAACAACTAGGGTCCAGCCATGAATGTAAATGAGCCCCAATACCCCTGCTGAGCTCCAGATGAGGGGTCCTTTCCTGCTCTGTCGGGAAACAGTTCCCAGCACTTCCCTCAAATGCCGACAATAGACACATTAACCAGGACTGTCGTGAGCAGCATCCCGGGTCTTAGCAACATACCAAGACCCCCAAATACCTCGTTCATTCCAGATTAACCTGATTGCCTGCACTGGGTCTACTGTCAACATGAGGTTCGAAGCCTGACAAACTAGCACGTGTGACAAACCTAAGTGGATCCTCAAGGTCAAGGCACAGATCCCTGTGTCCACTCGACGGGGAGTCTTTCACATTTCTGCAGCTGCAGAAGCAAGCACAAGTTAAGTCAATAGTCATGACGAGGCCTGACTTTCTTGTTGGGGCTTCATGGGAACCCCAATATTTGCGTCAGCATTGGCGAAGTAAGCTCAGATACCAGCTTCAGCACCAAACAAAAACTGAGGATTCGGCGATGACTGGGGATGAGTCCCCAAAATGGCAAGGCAACAGACAAGAAGATGGCGTCTCCTGAGGGCACAGGTGCGGGTCTATGGGCTACACTTCGTATTTCGAGAAACCACGCCACAACTCGAGAAATACCATAAACTTCTCCCTTGAAAGCGGCATGAGATCCTTATCCACTGCGGCATCTCTGGGGAAATCATTCCTACCCTCTTGGACCGTAAAGGGCGATTCCACCCCCTTGCTGGGACCCAGGAATTTCCCCACACTACGGGTCTCAAACAGAGAGGAACAACAAGGGATCTGCTGCAACTCAACAAAGCTCTGTTTGCCCCTGCTAAGATCTAGATGATCGTCCCCTTTCCGGACCCTTAGGAAAAGGTTCCCTGGGGCCTTGGTATTCACTCGAATACCAAGAGGGGGTGATCAAAACACGAATATCAGTGGGAGCACTAGGGGTTCGGTCACCATTCACCAAGACTCCCAAATTCCTTGTCCACTGCAGATGAACTAGACTGCCCAGTAATGCCTCGACTGTCACCCCGAGATTCAAAGCACGGCACACTGGCACGTGTGACAGCAGTTTGGACCTCGAGGGCAAGCCACAGTGTCCTCTGTCCGCTCGATATGAAGCCTGACACTGCTGCTGCATTTGGACAGACACGTATCCATGCACGTGTCCAGGTGAGTCGGAACCTGTCTCCTCTGTGGGAGCCTCAGGGGAACCCTCAAGACCTAGGTCAGGACTGTCGAGGCAAGATAAGGCACTGGCCTCAGCACGAGTCAAGGACAAGGCACCCAGAGACGATTGGGGAGGATTTCCCAGAGGTTACGGGCAACTAGCACGCAGACTGTCTTTTCCTGAGGCCACACGGGTGGGTCCATGGTCTCCACGTCATACCTCTAGAAACTCCTCCTCAACTCGAGAAACACCAGTAGCTTCTCCAATTTAAGCGGGGTAACGCACTTATCCACAGAGGCATCTCTGGGGAAATAACTCCTTCCCATTTGGATACCGAAGGGATTTTTCAACCCCTTCCTCTGACCCAGAAATTTCCGTACCCTAACCGTACCAACTCGAGAGGAACGACAGACATCCACGCGATTCAACAGAGCCATGTTTGCATCTGCTAAGCTCCAGATGATCGTCCCTTTAATGCCCCTTAGAAAAGGTTTCCCTGGATCTTCACTCGAATATCAAGAGGAGGTGCTCGAAACAGAAAAGTCGGGAGGAGCATCAGGATTTCGGTCACCATTCACCAAGACCCTCAAATGACTTGTCCATTGCAGATGAACTTGACAGCCCCAAACGGCCTTGACTGTCACCTCGAGGCTCAACACACGAAACCCTGTCACGTGTGTCAGCACTTTGGACCTCGAGAGCAAGCGACAGATCGCTCTGTCTGCTCGACATGGAGCCTGACACTGCTGCTGCAGCTGGACAGGCAAGTTGACATGCACTTGTCCAGTGAGACGAAGACTGTCTCTTCTGTCGGAGCCTCAGCAAAACCCCCAAGACATAGGTCAGGACGGTCACGGGAAGCTAAGGCACTGGCCTCAGCACAAGTCGAGGACAGGGCACACTGAGAAGATTGGGCAGGAATCCTCAGAGGTGACGGGCAACTGGCACGGATATTGTCGTCTCCTGAGGTTAAAGTGGCGCGTCTCTAGGCTCACCATCCTAACACGATAAACCACGCCACAACTCGAGAAACACCAGAAGCTTCTCCTTTGCGAGTGGGGTGAGGCCCTTATCTGATCCCGCGTCTCGTGGGAAATCACCCCTTGCCTCTTGGACCTCGAAGGGCTCATTCACTCCCTTGATGTGACAAAAGGAGTTCCCTCCACAAACTTCCCACCCGAGAGGAACCCAAGTGTACACGATGTGACTCAAGCGGAGCCCAGTTTGCACCTGCTAAGCTCTAGATAATAGCCCTTTTTCCTACTCCTTAGTACAAAGTTTCCTTGGACTCTCTTCGCATCCCAAAAGGAGATGCTCACAGTAGGAACGTAGGGAGGAGCATCGGGGTTTCATCCACCATTCTCAAGAACACCCAAATGACTTGTCCACTGTAGATGAACTTGTCTGCCCTGCACTGCCTTGATTCTCACCCCGAGACTCGACGCCCCAAACACCTCCACGTGTGACAGCACTTTGGGCCTGAAAATCAAGCCACAGTTCCCTGTGTCCACTCGACATGGAGCCTGACACTGCTGTTACAGCTCGTCAGGCAAGTAGCCCTGAGAGTGTCCAGGCGAGACGAGGAGTGTCTTCTCTATGTTACCCACAGGGGAACACCAATACCTAGGTCAGGACGGTTGAGGAAAGCTCAGGCTCTGGCCTCAGCCAAAGTCGAGGACTGAGACCCGAGATGATTAGGGAAGAATCCCCATAAGCGTTTAGCAACTGGCACAGTAACTGTCTCATCTTGAGTGCAAAGGGGCGAGTCTCTGGGTTCCCCGTTATAACTCGAGAGGACCTCTCCACAGCGTGAGAAAAACCAAAAGATTTTCCCCTCTAAGCGGGGTAGAGACTTCGTCTGCTTTGGCGTTTCGGAGTAAGGAACCTCTTCTCTCTTGGACCTCCAAAGTGTCATTCACCTCCTTGCTGTGACCCAAGATGTTCCTCGCGCTGCAAATCCTCACTCGACAGGAACACCGAGGGTCCAACCATGAAAGTAAAGCAGCCTCAATATCCCTGCTGAGCTCCAAATGAGGGGCCCTTTCTTTCTCGTTCGGGAATGGATTCCCAGCACTTCCCTCACATCCTGGCAGGAGACATTCTAATCAGCACTGTCGGGAGCAGCATCTCGGGTCTTACCACCATTACCCAAGACCGCCAAATGTCTCATTTAATCCAGATGAACCTGACTGCCCTGCACAGGGTCGACTGTCACACTGAGATTCGAAGCCTGACACACTGGCACGTGTGACAGACCTAGGTGGATCGTCGAGGTCAAGGCACATTTCCCTGTGCCCACATTACGGGGAGCCTTTCACAGCTGCTGCAGCTGCTGGAGCAAGTGAAAGTGTATGTCTCCATTCACGACATGGCCTGACTTTCCTGTGGGGGCTCCTTGGGAACCCCAAGATTTATGTAAGCATGGGCGAGGTAAATTCACATACCAGCTTCAGCACCAGATGAGGACTGAGGTCTCGGCGGTGACTGGTTGGAATCCCCAAAGTTGCTTGGCAATTGGCAAGAAGACTGGCCTCTCCTGAGGCCACAAAGGCGGGGCCATGGGCTCCCCGTCGTAACTCCAGAAGCCCAGCCTCAACTCGAAAAATAGCAGAAGCTTCTCCCTTGCAATCGGGGTGAGACCCTTATCCACTGCGGCATCTCTGGGGAAATCACTCTTTCTCTCTTCAGCATCGAAGGGCTCTTTCACCCCCTTGCTGTGACACTGGAATTTCCCCGTCCTACCCGTCTCAACTGTAGGGGAACAACAAGGGATCCGCTGCGACTCAACAAAGCCCTGTTTGCCACTGCTAAGCTCCAGGTGATCGTCACGTTTCCTGCCCCTTAGGGAAAGGTTCCCTGGAGCTTCGATCGAATATCAAGGGGAGATGCTCGCAACAGAAAAGTCGGGAGGAGCATCAGGGGTTAGGCCACCATTCACCAAGACAACCAAATGCCTTGTCCACTGCAGATGAACTTGACAGCACCGCACTGCCATGACTGTCATCCCGAGGCCTTGACACACGACCCACTGACACGTGTGGCAGCACATTGGACCTCGAGAGCAAGCCACATATCACTCTGTCCGCTCGACATGGAGCCTCACACTGTTCCTGCAGCTGGTCAGACAAGTAGCCGTGCTCGTGTCCAGGCGAGATGAGGCCTGTTTTCTCTGTGGGGCACTCAGGGGTACACCAAGACCTAGGTCAGTACGGTCGAGAAAAGCTAAAGCTACGGCCTCGAAAAAAATCAAGGACTGAGCACCGAGACGATTAGGGAAGAATCCCCAGAGGTGCCTGGCAACTGGCATGGAGACCGTCCCATCCCGAGTTCACGGTGTGAATCCCTGGGGTCCCCGTTGTAACTCGAGAGGACCCTGACACATCTTGAGAAAAACCAAAAGATTCACCCCTGCAAGCGGTGTGAGGACCTCGTCTGCTGTGGCATCTCGGGGGAAAGAACCTCTTCTCTCTTAGACCAAAAAGCTGTCGTTCACCTTCCTCCTGTGACCCAAGAATTTACACCCGATGACCGTCCTCACTTGTGGAGAACACCGAGTGTCCCGCCATGATTGTAAAGTAGCCCTAGTTGCCTGCTTGGTTCCAGATGAGGGTCCCTTTACTTCTCTGTCGGAAAAACTTTCCCAGCATTTCCCTCACATCCCAACAGGAGACACTCGACACGTGACTGATGGGAGCAGCCTCAGGGGTCTTGCTACCATTTCCCAAGACTCCCAAATACCTCCATCAATCCAGATGAACCTGGCTGCCCTGCACTGGGTCGACAGTTACCCCGAGGCTCAAAGACTGACACACTGGCACCTGTGACAGACCTGGGTGGTATTTCGAGGTTAAGTCACAGATCCCTGTGTCCACTCGTCGGGGAGCCATTCACAACTGCTGCAGCTGCGGAGGCAAGCGCAAGTGTACTTCTCCAGGGAAGAAGAGACCTTACTTTCCTGTGAAAGCTCCAAGGGAACCTCAGGATTTATGTCAGCTTTGGCGAGGAAAGCTTAGGTCCCAGGTTCAACATCAGACGAGGACTGAGGATTCTGCGTTGATTGAGGACGAATCCCAAAAGGCACATGGCAACTGGCAAGAAGACTGGCATCTCCTGAGGCCACAGTGGCAGGTCCATGGTCTCCCCGTAGTTACTAGAAACCCTGCCGCAACTCAAGAAATAACAGTAGCTTCGCCATTGCATGCGGGGTGAGGCACTTATTCACTGAGGCATCTCTGGGGAAATCATTCCTTCCCTCTTGGACCTCAAAGGGCTCTTTCACCCCCTTGCTGGGACATAGAAATTTCCATGCCCTACGGGTATCAACCAGAGAGAAACAACAAGGGATCTGATGCGACTCAACAGAGCCCGGTTTGCCCCTGCTAAGATCTAGATGATCGTCCCCATTCCAGACCCTTACAGAAAGTTTCCCTGGGGCTTCGCTCGAATACCAAGAGGGGGTGATCACAACAGGAATGTCGGGGGGAGCATTAGGGGTTCGGCCACCATTCATCAAGACCCCCAAATGCATTTTCCACTGCACATGAACAACACTGCCACCAATGACTCGACTGTCACACCGAGACTAAAAGCACGGTACAATGGCACGTGTGACAGCACTTTGGATCTCGAGGGCAAGCCACAGATCCCTCTGTCCACTCGACGTGGAGACTGACACTGCTGCTGCATCTGGACAGGAAATTAGCCATGCACATGTCCAGGTGATACGGAACCTTTTTCCACTGCGTGGGCCTCAGGGGAAACCCCAAGACATAGGAAGGACTGTCAAATCAAGATCAGGCACTGGCCTCAGCACAAGTCGAGGACAGGGCACCCAGAGACGATTAGGGAGGATTTCCCAGAGGTGACGGGCAACTGGCACCGAGACTGTCCTCTCCTGAGGGCACAGGGGCGGGTCCATGTTCTCCCCCTCGTACTTCTAGAAACCCCACCACAACTCGAGAAACACAAGTAGCTTCTCCATTGCAAGCGGGGTGAGGCACTTATCCACGGAGGCATCACTGGGGAAATCACTCCTTCCCTTTTGGATATCGAAGGGATATTTTCACCCGCTTCCTCTGACCCAGGAATTTCCCCACCCTAACCGTATCAACTCGAGAGGATCCATAAGACATCCGAGCGATTCAACAGAGCCATGGTTGCACATGCTAAGCTCCAGATGATCGTCCCCTTTACTGCCTCTTAGAAAAGGTTTCCCTGGATCTTTGCTCGAACACCAAGAGGAGGTGCTCGAAACAGAAAAGTAGGGAGGAGCATCAGAGTTTCTGCCACCATTTACCAAGACGCCCAAATGCCTTGTCCACTGCAGATGATCTTGACAGCCCCAAACTGCCTTGACTGTCACCCCAAGGCTCAACGCACGACACCCTGGTACGTGTGTCAGCACTTTGGACCTCGAGAGCAAGCCACAGATCGCTAGTGCGCTCGACACGGAGCCTGACACTGCTGCTGCAGCTGGTCAGGCAAGTCACCGTGCACGTGCCCAGTGAGACGANGAGCCCGGTTTGCCCCTGCTAAGATCTAGATGATCGTCCCCATTCCAGACCCTTACAGAAAGTTTCCCTGGGGCTTCGCTCGAATACCAAGAGGGGGTGATCACAACAGGAATGTCGGGGGGAGCATTAGGGGTTCGGCCACCATTCATCAAGACCCCCAAATGCATTTTCCACTGCACATGAACAACACTGCCACCAATGACTCGACTGTCACACCGAGACTAAAAGCACGGTACAATGGCACGTGTGACAGCACTTTGGATCTCGAGGGCAAGCCACAGATCCCTCTGTCCACTCGACGTGGAGACTGACACTGCTGCTGCATCTGGACAGGAAATTAGCCATGCACATGTCCAGGTGATACGGAACCTTTTTCCACTGCGTGGGCCTCAGGGGAAACCCCAAGACATAGGAAGGACTGTCAAATCAAGATCAGGCACTGGCCTCAGCACAAGTCGAGGACAGGGCACCCAGAGACGATTAGGGAGGATTTCCCAGAGGTGACGGGCAACTGGCACCGAGACTGTCCTCTCCTGAGGGCACAGGGGCGGGTCCATGTTCTCCCCCTCGTACTTCTAGAAACCCCACCACAACTCGAGAAACACAAGTAGCTTCTCCATTGCAAGCGGGGTGAGGCACTTATCCACGGAGGCATCACTGGGGAAATCACTCCTTCCCTTTTGGATATCGAAGGGATATTTTCACCCGCTTCCTCTGACCCAGGAATTTCCCCACCCTAACCGTATCAACTCGAGAGGATCCATAAGACATCCGAGCGATTCAACAGAGCCATGGTTGCACATGCTAAGCTCCAGATGATCGTCCCCTTTACTGCCTCTTAGAAAAGGTTTCCCTGGATCTTTGCTCGAACACCAAGAGGAGGTGCTCGAAACAGAAAAGTAGGGAGGAGCATCAGAGTTTCTGCCACCATTTACCAAGACGCCCAAATGCCTTGTCCACTGCAGATGATCTTGACAGCCCCAAACTGCCTTGACTGTCACCCCAAGGCTCAACGCACGACACCCTGGTACGTGTGTCAGCACTTTGGACCTCGAGAGCAAGCCACAGATCGCTAGTGCGCTCGACACGGAGCCTGACACTGCTGCTGCAGCTGGTCAGGCAAGTCACCGTGCACGTGCCCAGTGAGACGAAGATTGTCTGCTCTGTCGGAGCCTCAGCGGAACCCCCAAGAACTAGGTCAGGACGGTTGAGGGAAGCTCAGGCACTGGCCTCAGCACAAGTCGAGGACAGGGCACACTGAGAAGATTGGGGAGGAATCCTCAGAGGTGACGGGCTACTGGCACAGAGACTGTCATCTCCTGAGGCCAAAGTGGCGCCTCCCTGGGCTGCCCGTCATAACTCGACAAACCACGGCATAACTGGAGAAACACGAGAAGCTTTTCCTTTACGAGTTGGGTGAGGCCCTTATCTGATCCGACGTCTCGTGGAAAATCACCCCTTCCCTCTTGGACCTCGAAGGGCTCATTCACTCCCTTGCTGTGACAAAAGGAGTTCCCTGTCACAAACGTCGCACTCAAGAGTAACCCCAGTGGACCCGATGCGACTCAAGAGGAGCCCAGTTTGCACTTACTAAGCGCTAGATAATAGGCCCTTTTCCTGCTCCTTAGTATAAAGTGTCCTGGGACTCCCTTCGCATCCCAAAAGGAGATGCTCACAGTAGGAAGGTAGGGAGGAGCATCAGGGATTAATCCACCATTCTCAAGGACTCCCAAATGACTTGTCCACTGCAGATGAAACTGTCTGCCCTGCACTGCCTTGACTGTCACCACGAGGCTTGATGCCAAAAACACCTACACGTGTGACAACACTTTGGGCCTCGAAGGCAAGCCACAGTTCCCAGTGTCCACTCGACAGGGAGCCTGACACTGCTGCTGCAGCTGGTCAGGCAAGAAGCCATGTACGTGTCCAGGCGAGACGAGGCCTGTCTCCTCTGTGGGTCCCTGAGGGTTATTCCAAGACCTAGGTCTGGGCGGTCGAGGAAAGCTCAGGCTCCGGCTTCAGCAAGGATCGAGGACTGAGCACCGAGACGACTAAGGAAGAATCCCCATAGGCGTCTGGCCACTAGCACGGAAACTGTCCAATATTGAGTGCACAGGGGCGAGTCCCTCGGTTCCCTGTTGTAACTCGAGAGGACACCCCCACAACTTGAGAAAAATCAAAAGAGTTTCCCCTGCAAGTGGGGTGAGGACCTCAAGGAAGAATCCCCATAGGCGTCTGGCCACTAGCACGGAAACTGTCCAATATTGAGTGCACAGGGGCGAGTCCCTCGGTTCCCTGTTGTAACTCGAGAGGACACCCCCACAACTTGAGAAAAATCAAAAGAGTTTCCCCTGCAAGTGGGGTGAGGACCTCGCCTGCTGTGACATCTCGGTTGAAAGAACCTCTTCACTCTAGGACCTCCAAAATGTCGTTCACCTTCTTGCTGTGATCAAAGAAGTTTCTTGCGCCACCCGTCCTCACTCGAGGGGAACACCAAAGTTGCCGCCATGAATGTAAAGGAGCCCCAGTATCCCTGCTAAGCTCCACATGAGTGGCCCTTTCCTGCTCTGTCTGGAAAGGGTTCTCAGGTTCCCTCACATCCCAACAGGAGACACTCGAACCAGGACTGTCGGGAGCAGCATCAGAGGTCTTGCTACCATTCTCCAGGACCCCAAAATACCTCATTCACTCCAGATGAACCTGATTGCCCTTTACTGGGTCTACTGTCACCCTGAGGCTCGAAGCCTGACACACTGGCACGTGTGACAGACCTGGGTGGATCCTCGAGTTCAAGGCACAGATCCCTGTGTCCACTCGACGTGGAGTCTTTCTCATTTCTGCAGCTGCAGGAGCAAGCACAAGTGTATGTCTCTAGTCATGACGAGGCCTGACTTTCCTGTGGGGGCTTCATGGGAACCCCAATATTTATGTCAGCATTTACGAGGGAAGCTCAGATACCAGCTTCAGCACCAGACGAAAACTGAGGATTCGGCGATGACTGGGGAAGAATCCCAGAAGTCGCATTACAACAGACAAGAATACTGCCCTCTCATGAGGGCACATGTGCAGATCTAAGGGCTAACCGTCGTAATTAGAGAAATCACACCACAACTCGAGAAATACCAGAATCTTCTCCCTTGCACGCGAGGTGAGATCCTTATCCACTGTGGCATCTCTGGGGAAATCATTCCTTCCCTCTTGAACCTCAAAGGTCTCTTTCACCCCCTTGCTGGGACCCAGGAATTTCCCCGACCTATGGGTCTCAACCAGAGACTAACAACAAGGAATCTGCTGCGACTCAACAGAGCCCTGTTTGGCCCTGCTACGTTCTAAATGATCGTCCCCTTCCCTTAGAGAAAGGTTCCCTGGGGTTTCGCTCGAATACCAAGAGGGTGTGATCACAACAGGAATGTCGGGGGGAGTATTAGGGGTTCGGCGACCATTCACCAAGACCCCCAAATGCCTTGTCCACTGCAGATGAACTAGACTGCCCCTCAATGCCTCGACTGTCACCCCGAGACTCAATGCACGGCACACTGGGACGGGTGACAGCACTTTGGACCTCGAGGACAAGCCAGAGATCTTTCTGTCCACTCGACATGGACCCTGACACTGCAGTTGCAGCTGGACAGGCAAGTAGCCAAGCACATGTCCAGGTGAGATGGAACCTGTCTCCTCTATGGGGGCCTCAGGGGAACCCCCAAGAGCTAGGTCAGCACTGTCGAGGCAAGATCAGGCACTGGCCTCAGCACAAGTCGAGGAAAGGACACCCAGAGATTATTGGGGAGTATTTCCCAGAGGTTACGGGCAACTGGCATGGAGACTGTCCTCTCCTGAGGGCACAGGGGCGGGTCCATGTTCTCACCATCGCACCTCTGGAAACCCCGCCGCAACTCGAGAAACACCAATAGCTTCTCCATTGCAAGCGCGGTGAGGCACTTACCAGTGAGGCATCTGTGGGGAAATCACTCCTTCCCTTTGGGATCTTGAAGGGGTTTTTCACCCCCTTCCTCTGACCCAGGAATTTCCCCACCTTAACCGTATCAACTCGAGAGGAACGATAGACATCAGCGCGATTCAACAGAGCCATGGTTGCACCTGCTAAGCTCCAGATGATCGTCCCCTTTACTGCCCCATAGAAAAAGTTTCCCTGGATCTTCGCTCGAATACCAAGAGGAGGTGCTCGCAACAGAAACGTGGAGAGAAGCATCAGGGTTTCGGCCACCATTCACCAAGACCCCCAAATGCCTTGTCCACTGCAGATGAACTTGACAGCCCCAAACTGCCTTGACTGACACCCCGAGGCTCAACGCACGACACCCTGGTACGTGTGTCAGCACTTTGGACCTCGAGAGCAAGCCACAGATCGCTAGTGCGCTCGACATGGAGCCTGACACTGCTGCTGCAGCTGGTCAAGCAAGTCGCCGTGGACGTGTCCAGGTGAGACGAAGACTGTTTCCTCTGTCGGAGCCTCTGTGGAACCCTCATGGCTTAGATCAGAATGGTCGAGTGAAGCTCAACACAGGCCTGATCACAAGTTATGGACAGGGTTCACTTAGACGAGTGGGGAGGATTCCTCAGAGGTGACGGGTAACTGGCACGGAGACTGTCCTCTCCTGAGGCCACAGGCTTGTGTCTCTTAGCTCCCATTCTTAACTCGAGATACCACGACTCAATTCGATAAACAGCAGAAGTTTCTCCTTTGCAAGAGTTATGAGGACCTTATATGATCCGGCATCTCTTGGGAAAACACCCCTCCCCGCTAAGACCTCGAAGGGCTCCTTCACTACCTTGATGTAACACAAAGGCTACCCAGCCACAACCGTCGTACACAAGCGGAACCTCAGTAGACCCGTTGCGACTCAAGAGGAACAGAGTTTGCCCCTGCTAAGCTCTAGATGATAGTGCCTTTTCCTGCTCCTTAGTATAAAGTGTCTTGGGGCTTCTGTCGCATCCCAAAGGGAGGTGCTCGCAATAGGAATGCTGGAAGGATCATCTGGGGTTTGGCCACCATTCTCCAATACCCCCAAATGCCTTGTCCACTGCAGATGAACTTGTCTGCCCTGCACTGCCTTGACTCTCACCCCGAGGCTCGACTCCACAAACACCTGCACGTGTGACAGCACTTTGGCCTGGAGTTCAAGCCACAGATACCTGTGTCCACTCGAGATGGAGCCTGAAACTGCTGTTGCAGCTGGTCAGGCAAGTAGCCATGCAAATATCCAGGTAAGACGGAACCTGTGTCCTCTGCAGGGGTATCAGGGGAACCCCCAAGACCAAGGTCAGGACTGTCGAGGCAAGATCAGGCACTGGCCTCAGCACAAGTCGAGGACAGGGCACCGAGAGACGATCGGGGAGGATTTCCCAGAGGTGACAGACAACTGGAACAGAGACTGTCTTCTCTTGAGGTCACAGGGGCGGGTTCATGGTCTCCCCGTTGTACCTCTAGAAACGAGGCCGTAACTAGAGAAACAACAGTAGTTTCTCCATTGCAAGCGGGGTGAGGCCCTTATCCACTGAGGCATCTCTGGAGAAATCACTTCATCCCATTTGGATCTCGAAGGGATCTTTCACCCCCTTGCTGTGACCCAGGAATTTCTCTGCCCTACCTGTATCAACTCGAGAGGAACTATAAGATATCCGTGTGATTCAACAGAGCACTGGTTGCCCCTGCTAAGCTTCAGATGATCATGCCCTTTACTGCCCCTTAGAAAAAGTTCCCTCGAGCTCCGCTGGAATACAAAGAGGAGGTGCTCTCAACAGAAAAGTCGGGAGGAGCATCAGGGTTTTGGTCACCATTCACCAAGAACCCCAAATGCCTTCTCCACTGCAGATGAACTTGACAGCCCCACACTGCCTTGACTGTCAACCCGACGCTCGACTCACGGCACCTTGGCACGTGTGACAGCACTTCAGACCTCGAGAGCAAGCCACAGATCGCTCTGTCCGCTCGAAATGGAGACTGACACTGCTGCTGCAGTTGGTCAGGCAAGTCGCTGTGCACGTGTCCCGGTGAGAGGAAACCTGTCTCCTCTGTCGGAGCCTCGGCCGAAACACGAGGACCTAGGGAATGACGGTCGAGTGAAGCTCAGGCACTGGCCTGAGCACAAGTCGAGGACAGGGTACACTGAGACAATTGGGGAGGAATCCTCAGAGGTGACTCTCAACTGGCACGGAGACTGTTCTCTCCTGAGGCCACAGGGTTGCCTCCCTTGCCTCCCCGTCATCACTCGAGAAACCATGCCACACTTGAGAAACACCAGAAGCTTCTCCTTTGCAAAAGGTATGAGGCACTTATCTGATCCGGCGTTTCTTGGGAAATCACCCCTCCCCACTAAGACATCGAAGGGCTCCTTCACTCCCTTCATGTAACACAAGGAGTTCCCGGCCACAACCGTCGTACACAAGAGAAACCCCAGTAAACCCGCTGCGACTCAAGAGGAGCCCAGTTTGCCCCTGCTCAGCTCCAGATGATAGTGCCTTTTCCTGTTCCTTAGTATAAAGAGTCCTGGGGTTTCTGTCGCATCTCAAAGGGAGGTGCTCACAGTAGGAACGTTGGGAGGATCATCTGGGGTTTGGCCGCCATACTCCAAGACCCCCAAATGCCTTGTCCAATGCAGATGAACTTGTCTGCCCTGCACTGCTTTGACTGTCACCTAGAGGCTCGATGCACGAAACACCTGCCCGTGTGACAGCACTTTGGGCCTGGAGTTCAAGCCACAGATCCCTATATCAGCTCGACATGGAGCCTGACACTGCTGTTGCAGCTCATCAGGCAAGTAGCCGTGCACGTGTCCAGGCGAGACGAGGAGTGTCTCCTCTGTGGTGCTCTCAGGGGTACACCAAGACGTAAATCAGGACGGTTGAGGAAAGCTCAGGCTCTGGCCTCAGCCAAAGTCGATGACTGAGCACTGAGATGATTAGGGACGAATACCCATAAGCGTTTGGCAACTGGCACAGAAATTGTCCAGTCTTGAGTGCAAAGGGGCGAGTCACTGGGTTCCCCGTTCAACTCGAGAGGACCTCGCCACAACTTGAGAAAAACCAAAAGGTTTTCCCCTCCAAGCGGGGTGAAGACGTCGTCTGCTGTGGCGTCTCGGGGTAAAGTACGTCTTCTCTCTTGGACCTCCAAAGTGTCATTCAGCTCCTTGCTGTGACCCAAGAAGTTTCTCGCGCCACCAATCCTCACTCGAAGGGCACAACTAGTGTCCAGCCATGAATGTAAAGAAGGCCCAGTATCCCTGCTGAGCTCCAGATGAGGGGCCCTTTCCTGCACTGTAGGGAAACAGTACCCAGCACTTCCCTCACATCCCGACAGGAGACACTCTAACCAGGATTATCGGGAGCAGCATCCTGGGTCTTACCACAATATACAAGACGGCCCAATACCTTGTTCACTCCAGATAACCTGACTGCCCTGCACTGGGTCGACTGTCACACTGAGGCTCCAAGCCTGACACACTGACACTTGTGTAAGGCCTGGGTGGATCCTCGAGATCAAGGCACAGATCCCTGTGTCCACACTACGGGGAGCCTGTCACAGCTTCTGCAGCTGCAGGAGCAAGCACAAGTGTAAGTCTCCAGTCAAGACGAGGCCTGACTGTCCTGTTGGGGCTTCATGGGAACCTCAAGATTTTGCAACGATGGGCGAGGTAAACTCACGTACCAGCTTCAGCACCAGACGAGGACTGAGGTCTCGGCGGTGACTGGCGAGGAATCTCCAAAGGTGCATGGCAACTGGCAAGAAGACTGGCCTCTCCTGAGGCCGCAATGTTGGGTCCATTGGCTCCCCGTCGTAACTACTGAAGCCCCGCCGCAACTCGAAAAATAGCAGAAGCTTCTCCCTTGCAAGCGGGGTGAGGCCCTTATCCACTGCAGCATCTCTGGGGAAATCATTCTTTCTCTCTTCGATATTGAAGGGCTCTTTCACCCCCTTGCTGTGACATAGGAATTTCCCCGCACTACTTGTCTCAACTGTAGGGGAACAACAAGGGATCCGCTGTGACTCAACAGAGCCCTGTTTGCACTGCTAAGCTCCAGGTCATCGTCCCATTTCCTGCCCCTTAGGGAAAGGTTCCCTGGAAATTCGATCGAATATCAAGAGGAGATGCTCACAAGAGAAAAGTCGGGAGAGCATCAGCTGTTCGGCCACCATTCACCAAGACTCCCAAATGCCTTGTCCACTGCAGATGAATTGACAGCCCCGCACTGCCTTGACTGTCATCCCAAGGCCTCGACACACGATCCACTGGCACGTGTGGCAGTACTTTGGACCTCGAGAGCAAGCCACAGATCACTCTGTCCGCTCGACATGGAGCCTGACACTGTTCCTGCAGCTGGTCAGGCAAGAAGCCGTGCACGTGTCCAGGTGAGATGAAGCCTGTTTCCTCTGTGGGGCCCTCAGTGGTACACCAAGACCTAGGTCAGGACGGTCGAGGAAATCTCAAGCTCCGGCCTCAGCAAAAGTTGAAAACTGAACACCGAGACGATTAGGGAAGAATCCCCAGAGGCGCCGGACAACTGGCACGGAGACTGTCCAATCCTGAGTACACAGGGGCGAGTCCCTGTGTTCCCCATTGTAATTTGAGAGGACCCCGTCATAACTTGAGAAAAACCAAAATATCTCCCCTGCAAGCGGTGCTGTGGACGTCATCTGCTCTGGCGTATCGGGGAAAAGAACCTCTTCTTTCTTGGACCTCCAAAGTGTTGTTCACATTCTTGCTATGACCCAAGAAATTTCTCGTTCCACAGGTCATCCCTCGCGGGGAACACCGAGTGTCCCGCCGTGAATGTAAAGGAGCCCCAGTATCCCTGCTGAGCTCCAGATGAGGGGCCCTTTCCTGCTCTGTCGGGAAAGGGTTCTCAGCACTTCCCTCACATCCCAACAGGAGACACTCGAAACAAGACTGTCTGGAGCAGCATCAGGTGTCTTGCCACCATTCCCCAAGACCCCCAAATTCCTCGTTCACTCCAAATGAACCTGACTGTCATGCACTGGGCCTACTGACACCCCGAGGCTCGACGCCTGACACACTGACACGTTTAACAGACCTGGGTGGCAAGTCGAGGTCAATTCACCGATCCCTGTGTCCACTCGACGGGGAACATTTCACAGGTGCTAGAGCTGCAGAGGCAAGCACAAGTGTACGTCTCCAGGCAAGACGAGGCCTAACTTTCCTGTGAGGGCTCCATGGGATCCCCAAGAGTTATCTCAGCATTGGTGAGGAAAGCTCAGGGACCTGGTTCAGCACCAGACGAGGACTGAGGACTCTGGGTTGACTGGGGAGGAATCTCGAAAGACACATGGGAACCGGTAAGAAGACTTGCCTCTCCTGGGACCACAGGTGCGAGTCCATGGTTTCCCGTCGTAACTCTGGAATCCATGCCGCAATTCGAGAAATAACAGTAGCTTCTCCATTGCAAGCGGGGTGAGTCCCTTATCTACTGCAGCATCTCGGGGGAAATCACTCTTTTTCTCTTCGACATCGAAGGGCTCTTTCACCCCCTTGCTGTGACAAAGGAATTACCCCGCACTACCTGTATAAACTGTAGGGGAACAACAAGGGATCCGCTGTGACGCAACAGAGCCCTCTTTGCCACTGCTAAGCTCCAGGTGATCGTCCCTTTCCTGCCCCTTAGGGAAAGGTTCCCTGGAGCTTCGATCGAATATCAAGAGGAGATGCTCGCAAGAGAAAAGTCTGGAGGAGCATCAGGGTTTCGGCCACCATTCACCAAGACTCCCAAATGCCTTGTCCACTGCAGATGAATTGACAGCCCCGCGCTGACTTGACTGTCATCCCGAGGCCTCAACACACGACCCACTGGCACGTGTGGCAGCACTTTGGAACTCGAGAGCAAGCCACATATCACTCTGTCCGCTCGACATGGAGCCTGACACTGTTCCTGCAGCTGGTCAGGCAAGTAGCCGTGCACGTGTTCAGGTGAGACGAAACCTCTTTCCTCTGTGGGGCACTCAGGGGTACACCAAGACCTAGGTCAGGACAGTCGTGGAAATCTCAGGCTCCAGCCTCAGCAAAAGTGGAGGACTGAACATTGAGACGATTAGGGAAGAATCCCCAGAGGCGCCGGACAACTGGCATGGAGACTGTCCAATCCTGAGTACACAGTGGCGAGTCCCTGGGTTCCCCATTGTAACTTCAGAGGACCCCGTCATAACTTGAGAAAAAAAAAAAAAGTTCTCCCCTGCAAGCGGTGCTGAGGACCTCATCTGCTGTGGCGTAATGGGGGAAAGAACCTCTTCTTTCTTGGACCTCCAAAGTGTTGTTCACATTCTTGCTGTGACCCAAGAAATTTCTCGTTCCACAGGTCATCCCTCAAGGAGATCACCGAGGGTCCCTCCATGAATGTAAAGGAGCCCCAGTATCCCTGCTGAGCTCCAGATGAGGGGCCCTTTCCTGCTCTGTTGGGAAATGGTTCCCAGCACTTCCTTCACATCCCAACAGGAGACACTCGAAACAAGACTGTCTGGAGCAGCATCAGGGGTCTTGCCACCATTCCCCAAGACCCCCAAATTCCTCTTTCACTCCAAATGAATCTGACTGCCATGCACTGGCCTACTGACACCCCGAGGCTCGAAGCCTGACACACTGGAACGTGTGACAGACCTGGGTGGCAAGACGAGGTCAAGTCACAGATCCCTGTGTCCACACGACGGGGAACATTTCCAGGTGCTAGAGCTGCAGAGGCAAGCGCAAGTGTATGTCTCCAGGCAAGACGAGGCTTACCTTTCCTGTGAGGGCTCCATGGGATCCTCAAGAGTTATGTCAGCATTGGCGAGGAAAGCTCAGGGACCTGGTTCAGCACCAGACGAGGACTGAGGACTCTGGATTGACTGGGAAGAATCTCGAAAGGCACATGGAAACCGGTAAGAAGACTGGCCTCTCCTGAGGCCACAGGTGCGGGTCCAAGTTCTCCCAGTCGTATCTCTAGAAACCACGTCGCAACTCGAGAAATACCAGTATCTTCTCTATTGCAAGCGGGGTGAAGCCCTTATCCACTGAGGCATCTCTGGGAAATCCCTTCTTCCCATTTGGATCTCGAAGGGATCTTTCACCCCATTGCTGTGACCCAGGAATTTCTCTGCCCTCCCTGTATAACTCGAGAGGAACGATAAGATATCCGTGTGATTCAACAGAGCCCTGGTTGCCCCTGCTAAGCTTCAGATTATCGTGCCCTTTACTGCCCCTTAGAAAAAGTTTCCCTGAAGCTTCGCTTGAATACAAAGAGGAGGTGCTCTCAACAGAAAAGTTGGTATGGGCATCAGGGTTTTGGTCACCATTCACCAAGAATCCCAAATGCCTAGTCCACTGCAGATGAACTTGACAGCCCCGCACTGCCTTGACTGTCAACCCGACGCTCGACCCACGAAACCTTGGCACGTGTGACTGCACTTCGGTCCTCGAGAGCAAGCCACAGATCGCTCTGTCTGCTCGACATGGAGCCTGACACTGCTGCTGCAGCTGGTCAGGCAAGTCGCTGTGCACGTGTCCAGGTGAGACGAAGCCTGTCTCCTCTCTCGGAGCCTCAGCGAAAACCCGAGGACCTAGGTAAGGACGGTCAAGTGAAGCTCAGGCACTGGCCTGAGCACAAGTCGAGAACAGGGTACACTGAGACGATTGGGGAGGAATCCTCAGTGGTGACTGTCAACTGGCACGGAGAGTGTTTTCTCCTGAGGCCACAGGGTAGCCTCCCTTGGCTCCCCGCCATAACTCAAGAAACCATGCCACACTCGAGAAACACCAGAAGCTTCTCCTTTGCAAATGGTATGAGGCCCTTATCTGATCTGGCATTCTTGGGAAATCACCCCTCCCCGATAAGACATCAAAGTGCTCCTTCACTCCCTTGATGTAACACAAGGATTTCCCGGCCACAACCGTCGTACACATGAGGAACCCCTGTAGACCCGCTGCGATTCAAGAGGAGTCCAGTTTGCCCCTGCTCAGCTCCAGATGATAGTGCCTTTTCCTGCTCCTTAGTATTAGGTATCCCGGGGTTTCTGTCGCATCCCAAAGGGAGGTGCTCGTAGTAGGAACGTTGGGAGAATCATCTGAGGTTTGACCCCCATTCTCCAAGACCCCCAAATGCCTTGTCCAATGCAGATGAACTTGTCTGCCCTGCATTGCTTTGACTGTCACCTCGAGGCTCGACGCCCGAAACACCTGCCCGTGTGACAGCAATTTGGGCCTGGAGTTCAAGCCACAGATCCCTGTATCCCCTCGACATGGAGCCTGACACTCCTGTTGCGGCTGGTCAGGCAAGTAGCCCTGCACGTGTCCAAATGAGACGAGGAGTGTCTCCTCTGTGGTGCCCTCGGGGTACACCAAGACCTAGGTCAGGACGGTTGAGGAAAGCTCAGGCTCTGGCCTCAACCAAACTCAATAACTGATGACTGAGCACCGAGATGATTAGGGACGAATCCCCATAAGCTTTTGGCAACTGGCATGGAAACTGTCCAATCTTGAGTGTAAAGGGGCGAATCACTGGGTTCCCCGTTAAACTCGAGAGGACCTAGCCACAACTTGATAAAAACCAAAAGGTTTTCCCCTCCAAGCGGGGTGAAGACGTCGTCTGCTGTGGCGTCTCGGGGTAAAGTACGTCTTCTCTCTTGGACCTCCAAAGTGTCATTCAGCTCCTTGCTGTGACCCAAGAAGTTTCTCGCGCCCCCAATCCTCAGTCGAGGGAAACAACTAGGGTCCAGCCATGAATGTAAAGGAGTCCCAATAACCCTGCTGAGCTTAAGATGAGGGGCCCTTTCCTGCTCTGTCGGGAAACAGTTCCCAGCACTCCCGACACATTAACCAGGACTGTCGTGAGCAGCATCCCGAGTCTTACCAACATACCAAGACCCCCAAATACCTCATTCAATCCAGATTAAGCTGATTGCCCTACACTGGGTCTACTCTCACCCTGAGGTTCGAAGCCTGAGACACTGGCACGTGTGACAAACCTAAGTGTATCCTCGAGGTAAAGGCGCAGATCCCTGTGTCCACTCGATGGGGAGTCTTTCACATTTCTGCAGCTGCAGGAGCAAGCACAAGTGTACGTCAGTAGTCATGACGAGGCCTGACTTTCCTGTGGGGGCTTCATGGGAACCCCAATATTTATGTCAGCATTGGCGAGGTAAGCTCAAATACCAGCTTAAGCACCAGACGAAAACTGAAGATTCGGCGATGACTGGGGAGGAATCCCCAAAGTCGCAAGGCAACAGACAAGAAAACTGACGTCTCCTGAGGACACAGGTGCGGGTCTATGGGCTACCCGTCGTAACTCGAGAAACCACGCCACAACTCGAGAAATACCAGAAACTACTCCCTTGAAAGCGGGGTGAGATCCTTATCCACTGCGGCATCTCTGGGGAAATAATTTTTACCCTCTTGGACCGTAAAGGGCGCTTCTACCCCCTTGCTGGCACCCAGGAATTTCCCCGCACTACGGGTCTCAACCAGAGAGGAACAACAAGAGATCTGCTGCAACTCAACAGAGCTCTGTTTGCCCCTGCTAATATCTAGATGAGCGTCCCCTTTCCGGACCCTTAGGGAAAGGTTCCCTGGGGCTTCACTCGAATACCAAGAGGGGGTGATCACAAAAGGAATGTCGGTGGGAGCATTAGGCGTTCGGTCACCATTCACCAAGACCCCCAAATTCCTTGTCTACTGCAGATGAAATAGACTGCCCCCCAATACCTCGATTGTCACCCCGAGACTCAAAACACGGCACACTGGCACGTGTGACAGCAGTTTGGACCTCGTGGGCAAGCCACAGTGTCCTCTGTCCGTTCGATATGAAGCCTGAAACTGCTGCTGCAGTTGGACAGGCAAGTAGCCATGCACATGTCCAGGTGAGTCGGAACCTGTCTCCTCTGCGGGAGCCTCAGGGGAACGCCCAAGACCTAAGTCAGGACTATCGAGGCAAGATAAGGCACTGGCCTCAGCACAAGTCGAAGTCAGGGCACCCAGAGACGATTGGGGAGGGTTTTCCAGAGATTACGGACAACTGGCATGCAGACTGTCTTCTCCTGAGGCCACAGGGGTGGGTCCATGTTTTCCCCGCCGTATCTCTAGAAACTCCTCCTCAACTCGAGAAACACCAGTAGCTTCTCCAATTAAAGCAGGATAACGCACTTATCCACAGAGGCATCTCTGGGGAAATAACTCCTTCCCATTTGGATATCGAAGGGATTTTTCACCCCCTTCCTCTGACCCAGGAATTTCCCTACCCTAACCGTATCAACTCGAGAGGAACGATAGACATACACGCGATTCAACAGAGCCATGTTTGCACCTGCTAAGCTCAGATGATCGTCCCCTTTACTGCCTCTTAGCAAAGGTTTCCCTGGATCTTCGCTCGAATACCAAGAGGATGTGCTCGAAACATAAAAGTCGGGAGGAGCATCAGGTTGTCCGTCACCATTAACCAAGACCCCCAAATGCCTTGTCCACTGCAGATGAACTTGACAGCCCCAAACGGCCTTGACTGTCACCTCGAGACTCAACACACGAAACCCTGTCACGTGTGTCAGCAGTTTGGACCTCGAGAGCAAGAGACAGATTGATCTGTCCGCTGGACATGGAGCCTGACACTGCTTCTGCACCTGGTCAGTCAAGTCGCTGTGCATTTGTCCAGTGAGACGAAGACTGTCTCTTCTGTCGGAGCCTCAGCAAAACCCCCAAGACATAGGTCAGGACGGTCGAGGGAAGCTAAGACACTTGCCTCAGCATAAGTCGAGGACAGGGCACACTGAGAAGATTGGGCAGGAATCCTCAGAGGTGAAGGTCAACTGACACGGAGACTGTCGTCTCCTAAGTTTAAAGTGGAGCGTCTCAGGGCTCACCATCCTAACACGACAAACCACGCCACAACTCGAGAAACACCAGAAGCTTCTCCTTTGCGAGTGGGGTGAGGCCCTTATCTGATCCCGCGTCTCGTGGGAAATCACCCCTTGCCACTTGGACCTCAAAGGTTCATTCACTCCCTTGCTGTGACAAAAGGAGTTCCCTCCACAAATGTCCCACCCAAGAGGAACCAAAGTGGACACGATGCGACGCAAGAGGAGCCCAGTTTGCACCTGCTAAGCTCTAGATACTAGCCCCTTTTCCTACTCCTTAGTTTAAGTTTCCTTGGACGCCCTTCGCATCCCAAAAGGAGATGCTCACAGTAGGAACGTAGGGAGGAGCATCGGGGTTTCATCCACCATTCTCAAGAACACCCAAATGACTTGTCCACTGTAGATGAACTTGTCTGTCCTGCACTGCCTTGATTCTCACCCCGAGGCTCGAAGCCCCAAACACCTCCACGTGTGACAGCACTTTGGGCCTGAAAATCAAGCCACAGTTCCCTGTGTCCACACGACCTGGAGCCTGACACTGCTTTTGCAGCTCGTCAGGCAAGTAGCCCTGAAAGTGTCCAGGCGAGACGAGGAGTGTCTTCTCTATGTTACCCACAGGGGAACAACAAGACCTAGGTCAGGACGGTTGAGGAAAGCTCAGGCTCTGGCCTCAGCCAAAGTCGAGGACTGAAACCCGAGATGATTAGGGAAGAATCCCCATAAGCGTTTGGCAACTGGCACGGTAACTGTCCAATCTTGAGTGCAAAGGGGCGAGTCACTGGGTCACCGTTATAATTCGAGAGGACCTCTCCACAGCGTGAGAAAAACCAAAAGATTTTCTCCCCTCCAAGCGGGGTGGAGACTTCGTCTGCTGTGGCATTTCGGGGTAAGGAACCTCTTCTCTCTTGGAACTCCAAATGTCATTCACCTCCTTGCTGTGACCCAAGACCTTCCTCGCACCGCCAATCCTCACTCGACAGGAACACCGAGGGTCCAGCCATGAATGTAAAGGAGCCTCAGTATCCCTGCTGAGCTCCAAATGAGGGGCCCTTTCCTGCTCTGTCGGAAATGGATTCCCAGCACTTCCCTCACATCCTGGCAGGAGACATTCTAACCAGCAATGTCGGGAGCAGCATCCCGGGTCTTACCACCATTACCCAAGACCGCCAAATGTCTCGTTTAATCCAGATGAACCTGACTGCCCTGCACATGGTCGACTGTCACACTGAGGTTCGAAGCCTGACACACTGGCACGTGTGACAAACCTAGGTGGATTGTCAAGGTCAAGGCACAGTTCCCTGTGCCCACATTATGGGGAGCCTTTCACAGCTGCTGCAGCTGCTGGAGCAAGTGAAAGTGTATGTCTCCAGTCACGACGAGGCCTGACTTTCCTGTGGGGGCTCCTTGGGAACCCCAAGATTTATGTAAACATGGGCGAGGTAAACTCACATACCAGCTTCAGCACCAGATGAGGACTGAGGTCTCGGCGGTGACTGGTTGGAATCCCCAAAGGTGCTTGGCAACTGGCAAAAAGACTGGCCTCTCCTGAGACCACAGAGGCGTGGCCATGGGCTCCCCGTCGCAACGTTAGAAGCCCAGCCGCATCTTGAAAAATAGCAGAAGCTTCTCCCTTGCAAGCGGAGTGAGACCCTTATACACTGCGGCATCTCTGGGGAAATGACTCTTTCTCTGTTCGACATTGAAGGGCTCTTTCACCCCCTTGCTGTGACACTGGAATTTCCCCTCCCTACGCGTTTCAACTGGAGGGTAACAAAAAGGGATCCGCTGCGACTCAACAGAGCCCTGTTTGCCACTGCTAAGCTCCAGGTGATCGCCCCCTTTCCTGCCCCTTAGGGAAAGGTTCCCTGGAGCTTCGATCGAATATCAAGAGGAGATGCTCGCAACAGAAATGTTGGGAGGATCATCAGGGATTTGGCCACCATTCACCAAGACATCCAAATGCCTTGTCCACTGCAGATGAACTTGACAGCACCACACTGCCATGACTGTCATCCTGAGGCCTTGGCACACGACCCACTGACACTTGTGGCAGCACATTAGACCTCGAGAGCAAGCCACATATCACTCTGTCCGCTCGACATGGAGCCTGACACTCTTCCTGCAGCTGGTCAGGCAAGTAGCCGTGCCCGTGTCCAGGTGAGATGAGGCCTGTTTCCTCTGTGGGGCACTCAGGGATACACCAAGTCCTAGGTCAGTACGGTCGAGGAAAGTTCAAGCTACAGCCTCGAAAATGTCGAGGACTGAGCACCGAGACGATTAGGGAAGAATCCCCAGAGGCGCCTGGCAACTTACACGGAGACTGTCCCATCCCGAGTCCACGGGGTGAATCTCTGGGGTCCCCGTTGTGACTCGAGAGGACCCCGACACATCTTGAGAAAAACCAAATGATTCTCCCCTGCAAGCGGTGTGAGGATCTCGTCTGCTGTGGCATCTCGGGGGAAAGAACCTCTTCTCTCTTAGACCAAAAAGCTGTCGTTCACCTTCCTGCTGAGACCCAATAATTTACTCCCGATGCCCGTCCTCACTTGTGGGGAACACCGAGTGTCCCGCCATGATTGTAAAGTAGCCCTAGTTGCCTGCTTGGTTCCAGATGAGGGTCCCTTTACTTCTCTGTCGGAAAAACTTTCCCAGCATTTCCCTCACATCCCAACAGGAGACACTCGAACCAAGACTGACGGGAGCAGCCTCAGGGGTCCTGCTACCATTTCCCAAGACTCCCAAATACCTCCATCACTCCAGATGAACCTGGTTGCCCTGCACTGGGTCGACAGTCACCCCGAGGCTCAAAGCCTGAAACACTGGCACCTGTGACAGACCTGGGTGGTACTTCGAGGTCAAGTCACAGATCCCTGTGTCCATTAGACGGGGAGACTTTCACAGCTTCTGTAGCTGCGGAGGCAAGCGCAAGTGTACGTCTCAAGGGAAGAAGAGACCTTACTTTCCTGTAAAGGCTCCAAAGGAACCTCAAGATTTATGTCAGCTTTGGCGAGGAAAGCTTAGGTCCCAGGTTCACCACCAGATGAGACTGAGGACTCTGCGTTGATTGGGGAGGAATCCCAAAAGGCACATGGCAACTGGCAAGAAGACTGGCATCTCCTGAGGCCACAGTGGCAGGTCCATGGTCTCCCCGTCGTTACTAGAAACCCTGCCGCAACTCAAGAAATAACAGTAGCTTCTCCATTGCAAGCGGGGTGAGGCACTTATCCACTGAGGCATCTCTGGGGAAATCATTCCTTCCCTCTTGGACCTCAAAGGGCTCTTTCACCCCCTTGCTGGGACATAGAAATTTCCCTGCTCTACGGGTTTCAACCAGAGAGGAACAACAAGGGATCTGCTGCGACTCAACAGAGCCCGGTTTGCCCCTGCTAAGATCTAGATAATCGTCCCCATTCCAGACTCTTACAGAAAGGTTCCCTGGGGATTCGCTCGAATACCAAGAGGGGGTGATCACAACAGGAATGTCGGGGGGAGCATTAGGCGTTCGGCCACCATTCACCAAGACCCCCAAATGCCTTGTCCACTTCACATGAACTACAAAGCCCGCAATGACTTGACTGTCATCCCGAGACTCAAAGCACGGCACAATGGCACGTGTGATAGCACTTTGGATCTCGAGGGCAAGCCACAGATCCCTCTGTCCACTAGACGTGGAGACTGACACTGCTGCTGCAGCTGGACAGGCAAGTAGCCATCCACATGTCCAGGTGAGACGGAACCTGTCTACTCTGCGGGGGCCTCAGGTGGACCCCCAAGACCTAGGGCAGGACTGTCGAAGCAAGATCAGGCACTGGCTTCAGCACAAGTCGAGGACAGGGCACCGAGAGACGATTGGGGAGGATTTACCAGAGGTGACGGGCAACTGGCACGGAGACTGTCCTCTCCTGAGGGCACAGGGGCGGGTCCATGGTCTCTCCGTCATACCTCTAGAAACCCCGCCACAACTCGAGAAACACCAGTAGCTTCTCCATTGCAAGCGGGGTGAGGCACTTACCCACTGAGGCATCTCTGGGGAAATCACTCCTTCCCTTTTGGATATCGAAATGATTATTTCACGCGCTTCCTCTGACCCAGGAACTTCCCCACCCTAACCGTATCAACTCGAGAGGAACGATAAGACATCCGAGCGATTCAACAGAGCCATGGTTGCACATGCTAAGCTCCAGATGATCGTCCCCTTTACTGTCCCTTAGAAAAGGTTTCCCTGGATCTTCGCTCGAATACCAAGAGGAGGTGCTCGCAACAGAAATGTAGGGAGGAGCCTCAAGGTTTCCCACCATTCACCAAGACACCCAAATTCCTTGTCCACTGCAGATGAACTTGACAGCCTCAAACTGCCTTGACTGTCACCCCGAGGCACAACGCACGACACCCTGGTACGTGTGTCAGCACTTTGGACCTCGAGAAGAAGCCACAGATCGCTAGTGCGCTCGACACGGAGCCTGACACTGCTGCTGCAGCTGGTCAGGCAAGTCGCCGTGCACGTGTCCATTGAGACAAAGACTGTCTCCTCTGTCGGAGCCTCAGCGGAAGCCCCAAGAACTAGGTCAGGACGGTCGAGGGAAGCTCAGGCACTGGCCTCAGCACAAGGCGGGGAGAGGGCACACTGAGAAGATTGGGGAGGAATCCTCAGAGGTGACGGGCAACTGGCACGGAGACTGTCCTCTCCTGAGGCCAAAGTGGCGCCTCTCTGGGCTGCCCGTCATAACTCGACAAACCACGGTACAACTCGAGAAACACCAGAAGCTTCTCCTTTGCGAGTGGGGTGAGGCCCTTATCTTATCCAGCGTCTCGTGGAAAATCACCCCTTCCCTCTTGGACTTCGAAGGGCTCATTCACTCCCTTGCTGTGACAAAAGGAGTTCCCTGCCACAAACATCGTACCCAAGAGGAACCCCAGTGGACCCGATGCGACTCAAGAGGATCCCAGTTTGCACTTGCTAAGCTCTAGATAATAAGCTCCTTTCATGTTCCTTAGTATAAAGTGTCCAGGGATTCCCTTTGCATCCCAAAAGGAGATGCTCACAGTAGGAACGTAGGGAGGAGCATCGGGGTTTCATCCACCATTCTCAAGGACTCCCAAATGACTTGTCCACTGCAGATGAACCTGTCTGCCCTGCACTGCCTTGACTGTCACCACGAGGCTTGATGCCAAAAACACCTAGACGTGTGACAACACTTTGGGCCTCGAGGGCAAGCCACATTTCCCTGTGTCCACTCGACAGGGAGCCTGACACTGCTGCTGCAGCTGGTCAGGCGAGAAGCCGTGCACGTGTCCAGGCGAGACGAGGCCTGTCTCCTCTGTGGGTCCCAGAGGGTTATTCCAAGACCTAGGTCTGGGCGGTCGAGGAAAGCTCAGGCTCTGGTTTCAGCAAGTATCGAGGACTGAGCACCGAGACGACTAAGGAAGAATCCTCATAGGTGTCTGGCCACTAGCACGGAAACTGTCCAATCTTGAGTGCACAGGGGCGAGTCCCTCGGTTCCCTGTTGTAACTCGAGAGGACACCCCCACAACTTGAGAAATATCAAAAGAGTTTCCCCTGCAATTGGGGTGAGGACCTCGCCTGCTGTGGCATCTCGGGGAAAGAACCTCTTCGCTCTAGGACCTCCAAAGTGTCGTTCACCTTCTTGCTGTGCCCCAAGAAGTTTCTTGCGCCACCCTTCCTCACTCGAGGGGAACACCAAAGTTGCCGCCATGAATGTAAAGGAGCCACAGTATCCCTGCTAAGCTCCACATGAGTGACCATTTCCTGCTCTGTCTGGAAAGGGTTCTCAGGTTCCCTCACATCCCAACAGGAGACACTCGAACCAGGACTGTCGGGAGTAGCATCAGGGGTCTTGCTACCATTCTCCAAGTCCTCAAAATACCTCGTTCACTCCAGATGAACCTGATTGCCCTTCACTGGGTCTACTGTCACCCTGAGGCTCGAAGCCTGACACACTGGCACGTGTGACAGACCTGGGTGGATCCTCGAGGTAAAGGCACAGATCCCTGTGTCCACTCGACGTGGAGTCTTTCTCATTTCTGCAGCTGCAGGAGCAAGCAGACGTGTATGTCTCTAGTCATGACGAGGCTTGACTTTACTGTGGGGGCTTCATGGGAACCCCAATATTTATGTCAGCATTGGCGATGTAAGCTCAGATACCAGCTTCAGCACCAGATGAAAACTGAGGATTTGGCGATGACTGGGAAGGAATCCCCAAAGTCGCATTGTTACTCTCAAGAAGACTGGCCTCTCCTGAGGGCACATGTGCGGATCTAAGGGCTACTCGTCGTAATTTGAGAAATCACGCCACAACTCGAGAAATACCAGAATCTTCTCCCTTGCACGCGAGGTGAGATCCTTATCCACTGCGGCATCTCTGGAGAAAACATTCCTTCCCTCTTGGACCTCAAAGGGCCTTTTCACCCCCTTGCTGGGACCCAGGAATATCCCCGCCCTACGGGTCTCAACCTGAAACTAACAACAAGGAATCTGCTGCGACTCAACAGAGCCCTGTTTGCCTCTGCTAAGTTCTAAATAGTCGTCCCCTTTCTGGACAGTTAGAGAAAGGTTCCCTGGAGCTTCGCTCGAATACCAAGAGGGGGTGATCACAATAGGAATGTCGGTGGGAGCATTAGGGTTTTGGCCACAATTCACCAAAACCCCCAAATGCCTTGTCCACTGCAGATGAACTAGACTGCTCCGCAGTGCCTCGACTGTCACCCCGAGACTCAAAGCACGGCACACTGGCACTTGTGACAGCACTTTGGTCTTCAAGGGCAAGACACAGATCCCTCTGTCCGCTCGACATGGAGCCTGACACTGCTGCTGCAGCTGGACAGGCAAGTAGCCATTCACATGTCCTAGTGAGACGGAACCTGTCTCCTTTGCGGTTGTCTCAGTGGAACCCCCAAGAACTAGGTCAGGATGGTCGAGTGAAGCTCAGGCACTGGCCTGATCACAAGTTTAGGACAGGGTTCACTTAGACGATTAGGGAGGAATCCTCAGAAGTGACGAGTAAGTGGCACGGAGACTGTCCTCTCCTGAGGCCACAGGGTTGTGTCTCTTAGCTCCCCTTCGTAACTCAAGATACCACGCCACAACTCGATAAGCAGCAGAAGCTTCTCCTTTGCAAAAGTTATGCGGACCTTATATGATCCGGCGTCTCTTGGGAAAACACCCCTCCCCGCTAAGACCTCGAAGGGCTCCTTCACTACCCTGTTGTAACACAAAGAGTTTCAGGCCACAACCGTCGTACAAAAGAGGAACCTCAGTAGACCCGCTGCAACTCAAGAGGAGTTTACTCCTGCTAAGCTCTAGATGATAGTGCCTTTTCCTGCTCCTTAGTATAAATGTCCTGGGGCTTCTGTCGCATCCCAAAGGGAAATGCTGGCAATAGGAACATTGGGAGGATCATCTGGGTTTTGGCCACCATTCTCCAAGACCCCCAAATGCCTTGTCAACTGCAGATGAACCTGATTTCCCTGCACTGGGTCTACTGTCACACTGAAGCTCGAAGCCTGACACACTGGCACGTGTGATGACAGACCTGGGTGGATTCTCGAGGTCAAGGCACAGATCCCTGGGTCCACTCGACGGGGAATCTTTCACATTTCTGTAGCTGCAGGAGCAAGCACAAGTGTACGTCTCTAGTCATGACGAGGCCTGACTTTCCTGTGAGGGCTTAATGGGAACCCCAATATTTATGTCAGCATTGGCGAGATAAGCCCAGATACCAGCTTCCGCACCAGATGAAAACTGTGTATTCGGCGATGACTGGGGAGGAATCCTCCAAGTCGCATGGCAACTGCCAAGAAGACTGGCCTCTCCTGAGGTCACAGGTGTGGGTCTATGGGATACCCATCGTAACTCGAGAAAACAAGCCACAACTCGAGAAATACCAGAATCTTCTCCCTTGCAAGCGGAGTGAGATCCTTATCCACTGCGGCATCTCTGTGGAAATCATTCCTTCCCTCTTGGACTTCAAAGGGTTCTTTCACCCCCTTGCTGGGACCCAGGAATTTCCCAGCCCTACGGGTCTCAACCAGAGTGGAACAACAAGGGGTCTGCTGTGACTCAACAGAGCCCTGTTTGCCCCTGCTAAGGTCTAGATGACCGTCCACTTTCCGGACCCTTAGAGAAATGTTCCCTGGGGCTTCGTTTGAATACCAAAAGGGGGTGATCACAACATTTATGTCGGGGGGAGCATTAGGCGTTCGGCCACCATTCACCAAGACCCCCTAATGCCTTGTCCACTGCAGATGAAGTAGACAGCCCAGCAATGCCTCGACTGTCACTCCGAGACTCAAAGCACGGCACACTGCCTCGTGTGACAGCACTTTGGACCTCAAGGGAAAGCCACAGATCCCTATGTCCGCTTGACATGGAGTCTGACACTGCTGCTGCAGCTGGACAGGCAAGTAGCCATGCACGTGTCCAGGTGAGATGGAAACTGTCTCCTCTGCCAGTGCCTCAGGGGAACCCCCAAGACATAGTTCAGGACTGTCGAGGCAAGATCAGGCACTGGCCTCAGCACAAGTCCAGGACAGGGCACCCAGAGACGATTGGGGAGGATTTTCCAGAGGTGACGGGCAACTGGCACGGAAACTGTCCTCTCCTGAGGCCACTGGGGCGGGTCCATGGTCTCCCCGTCGTACCTCTAGAAACCCTGCCGCAACTCGAGAAACACCAGTAGCTTCTCCATTGCAAGCGGGGTGAGGCACTTATCCACTGAGGCATCTCTAGGAAAATCACTCCTTCCCTTTTGCATCTCGAAGGGATTTTTCACCCCCTTCCTCTGACCCAGGAATTTCCCCACCCTAACCTTATCAACTCGAGAGGAACGATAAGACATCCGCGCGATTCAACAGAGCCATGTTTGCACTTGCTAAGCTCTGGATGATCGTCCCCTTTACTGCCCCTTAGAACAAGTTTCCCTGGATTTTCGCTCGAATACCAAGAGGAGGTGCTCGCAATCGAAAAGGCGGGAGGAGCATCAGGGTTTCGGCCACCATTCACCAAGACCCCAAATGCCTTGTCCAATGCAGATTAACTTGACAGCCCCAAACTGCCTTGACTGTCACCCCGAGGCTCCACGCACGACACCCTGGTACGTGTGTCAGCACTTTGGACCTCGAGAGCAAGCCACAGATCGCTAGTGCGCTCGACATGGAGCCTGACACTGCTGCTGCAGCGGGTCAGGCAGGTCGCCGTGCACGTGTCCAGTGAGACGAAGACTGTCTCTTCTGTCAGAGCCTCAGTGGAACCCCCAAGACCTAGGTCAGGACTGTACAGGGAAGAGCAGGCACTGGGCACAGCAAACTTAGAAGACAGGGCACCCAGAGACGTTTTAGGAGAATTTCCCAGAGGTGACGAGCATCTGGCACGGAGATTGTCCTCTCCTGAGGCCACAGGTGCTCGTCCCGGGGCTCCCCGTCATAACTCGAAAATCCCCGCCACAACTCAAGTAAAACCAGAAACTTCTCCCTGGCAAGCGGGGTGAGTCCCTTATCCTATCCAGTGTCTGGTGGGAAATAACCCCTTCCCTCTTGGACCTCGAAGGTCTCCTTCAATCCTTTGCTGTAATACACAGAGTTAACGGATACAACCTTCACACCCAAGAGGAGCCGCAGTGGACCCGCTGTGAATCAAGAGGAGCCTAGTTTGCCCCTGCTAAGCTCTAGATGATAGTCTATTTTCCTGCTCCTTTGTATAAAGTGTCCAGTGGATTCCGTCGCATCCCAAAATGAGGTGCTCACAGTAGGAAAGTCGGGATGAGCATCTGGGGTTCGGTCACCATTCTCCAAGACCCCCAATTGCTTTGTTCATTGCAGATGAACCTGTCTGCCGTGCACTGCCTTGACTGTCACCACGAGGCTTGACGTCCAAAACACCTGCACGTGTGACAGCACTTTGGTCCTATTGGGCAAACCACAGATTCCTGTGTCTGCTCGACATGGAGCCTGACACAGCTGCTGCAGCTGGTCAGGCAAGTAGCCGTGCACGTGTCAAGGCGAAGCGAAGCCTGTCTTCTCTGTGAGGCCCTCAGGGGGACACCAAGACCTAGGTCAGGTCGGTCGAGGAAAGCTCAGTCTCCGGCCTCAGCAAAAGTCGAGGACTGAGCACCGTGACGATTAGGGAAGAATCCTCAGATGCACCTGGCAACTGACATGAAGACTGTCCAATCCTGAGTGCACAGGGGCGAGTCCCTGGGTTCCCCGTTTTAACTTGAGAGGACTCCGCCACAACATGAGAAAAAGAAGATTCTCCCCGCAAGCGGGGAAGGACCTCGTCGTCTGTGGTGTCTCTTGGGAAAGAACATCTTCTCTCTTGGACCTCCAAAGTGTCGTTCACCTTCTTGCTGTGACCCAAGAAGTTTCCCGCGGCACCCGTCCTCACTCGAAGGGAACACCGAAGTTCCCGCCATGAATGTAAAGGATCCCCTGTATCCCTGCTGAGCTCCAGATGAGGGTCCCTTTCCTGCTCTGTGGAGAAATGTTTCCGAGCATTTCCCTCACAACCCAACAGGAGACAGTCGAAACAGGACTGTTGTGAGCAGCATCAAGGGACTTGCCACCATTCCCCAAGACCCCCAAATACCTCGTTCACTCCAGATGAATCTGATTGCCCTGCACTGGGTCGACTGTAACCCTGAGGCTCGAAGCCAGACACACTGGCACTTGTGACCCACCCGGTTGTACGTTGAGGTCAAGTCACAGATCCCTGCGTCCCCTCGATGGGGAGCCTTTCATAGCTTCTATAGCATCAGAGGCAAGCGCCAGTGTACGTCTCCATGTAAGACGAGGCCTGACTTTCCTGTGGGGGCTCCATGGGAACCTCAAGATTTCTGTCAGCATAGGCGAGGAAAGGTCAGTTACCAGCTTCAGCACCAGACGAGCCTGAGTACTCGGCGATGAATGTGGAGTAATCTCTAAAAGCCCATGGCAACTGGCAAGAAAACTGGCCTCTCCTGAGGCCACAGAGGAGGGTCTATGGGCTTCTCTTCGTAATTCAAGAAACTCCGCCGCAACTCGAGAAATACCAGAGGCTTCTCCTTGCAAGCGGGGTGAGGCCCTTATCGACTGTGGCATGTCTGGGGAAATCACTCCCTCCCTCTTGGATTTCGAAGGGCTCTTTCACCCCCTTGCTGTGACCCAGGAATTCCCCTCCAGAGCCGTCTCTACTCGAGAGGAACAACAAGTGATGCACTACGACTCAACAGAGCCCTGTTTGCCGCTGTTAAGATCCAGACGATCCTCCCGTTTTCTTCCCCTTAAGGATAGGTTCCTTGGGGCTTTGCTGAAATACCAAGAGGAGGTGCTCCCAACAGGAATGTCGGGAGGAGCATCAGGGATTGGGCCATCATTCCCCAAGACCCACAAATGCCTAGTCCACTGCAGATGAACGTGACAGCCCCACACTGCCTTGATTGCCACCCCGAGGCTTGATGCAGTACACTCTGGTAGATGTGACAGCATTTTGGACCTCTAGGGCAAGCCACAGATCCTTCTGTCCTCTCGAATGGAGCCTGACTCTGCTGCTGCAGCTTATCAGGCAGTAGCTGTGCACATTTCCAGGCGAGATGAAGCCTATCTCTTTGTGGGAGCCTAAGAGGTACCCCAAGACCTAGGTCAGGACGGTCGAGGAAATTTCAGGCTGAGGCCTCAGCAAAAGTCGAAGACTGAGCACAGAGACGGGGAGAAATCCCCAGAGGAGCCTGGCAACTGGCACGGAGACTGGCCTTCCTGAGGCCACAGGGACGAGTGCCTGGGGTCCCTGTCGGAACGCGAGAGGACCCCGCCACAACTTGAGAAAAAACAAAAAATCCTCTCCTGCAAAAGGTTTGAGTACATCGTCCAATGCGGCGACTTGAGGGAAATCACCCATTTTCTCTTAAAGCACAGGAGAGTCGTTTACCTTTTTCCTGTTACCCATGAATTTCCCGCCCAACCCGTCCCCACTAGAGAAGAACAACGAGTGTCCTGCTAAGAATGAAAAGGAGCACCGTATTCTCCTGCTGAGCTCCAGATAATGGTCCATTTCCTCCTCTGTCTGGAAAAGGTTCCCTGTGCTCTGGTCACATGCCAACAGGAGACACTCGCACCAGAACAATCGGCAGGAGCATCAGAGTTCTTGCCACCATTCCTCAAGACCCCCAAATACCTCGTTCACCCCAGATGAACCTGACTGCCCGGTACACCGTCGACTGTAACCCCGAGGCTCGAAGCCTGACACACTGGCACGTGTGACAGCCCTGGGTTCAAGTCACAGATCCCTGTGTCCNATAGCATCAGAGGCAAGCGCCAGTGTACGTCTCCATGTAAGACGAGGCCTGACTTTCCTGTGGGGGCTCCATGGGAACCTCAAGATTTCTGTCAGCATAGGCGAGGAAAGGTCAGTTACCAGCTTCAGCACCAGACGAGCCTGAGTACTCGGCGATGAATGTGGAGTAATCTCTAAAAGCCCATGGCAACTGGCAAGAAAACTGGCCTCTCCTGAGGCCACAGAGGAGGGTCTATGGGCTTCTCTTCGTAATTCAAGAAACTCCGCCGCAACTCGAGAAATACCAGAGGCTTCTCCTTGCAAGCGGGGTGAGGCCCTTATCGACTGTGGCATGTCTGGGGAAATCACTCCCTCCCTCTTGGATTTCGAAGGGCTCTTTCACCCCCTTGCTGTGACCCAGGAATTCCCCTCCAGAGCCGTCTCTACTCGAGAGGAACAACAAGTGATGCACTACGACTCAACAGAGCCCTGTTTGCCGCTGTTAAGATCCAGACGATCCTCCCGTTTTCTTCCCCTTAAGGATAGGTTCCTTGGGGCTTTGCTGAAATACCAAGAGGAGGTGCTCCCAACAGGAATGTCGGGAGGAGCATCAGGGATTGGGCCATCATTCCCCAAGACCCACAAATGCCTAGTCCACTGCAGATGAACGTGACAGCCCCACACTGCCTTGATTGCCACCCCGAGGCTTGATGCAGTACACTCTGGTAGATGTGACAGCATTTTGGACCTCTAGGGCAAGCCACAGATCCTTCTGTCCTCTCGAATGGAGCCTGACTCTGCTGCTGCAGCTTATCAGGCAGTAGCTGTGCACATTTCCAGGCGAGATGAAGCCTATCTCTTTGTGGGAGCCTAAGAGGTATACACTCTGGTAGATGTGACAGCATTTTGGACCTCTAGGGCAAGCCACAGATCCTTCTGTCCTCTCGAATGGAGCCTGACTCTGCTGCTGCAGCTTATCAGGCAGTAGCTGTGCACATTTCCAGGCGAGATGAAGCCTATCTCTTTGTGGGAGCCTAAGAGGTACCCCAAGACCTAGGTCAGGACGGTCGAGGAAATTTCAGGCTGAGGCCTCAGCAAAAGTCGAAGACTGAGCACAGAGACGGGGAGAAATCCCCAGAGGAGCCTGGCAACTGGCACGGAGACTGGCCTTCCTGAGGCCACAGGGACGAGTGCCTGGGGTCCCTGTCGGAACGCGAGAGGACCCCGCCACAACTTGAGAAAAAACAAAAAATCCTCTCCTGCAAAAGGTTTGAGTACATCGTCCAATGCGGCGACTTGAGGGAAATCACCCATTTTCTCTTAAAGCACAGGAGAGTCGTTTACCTTTTTCCTGTTACCCATGAATTTCCCGCCCAACCCGTCCCCACTAGAGAAGAACAACGAGTGTCCTGCTAAGAATGAAAAGGAGCACCGTATTCTCCTGCTGAGCTCCAGATAATGGTCCATTTCCTCCTCTGTCTGGAAAAGGTTCCCTGTGCTCTGGTCACATGCCAACAGGAGACACTCGCACCAGAACAATCGGCAGGAGCATCAGAGTTCTTGCCACCATTCCTCAAGACCCCCAAATACCTCGTTCACCCCAGATGAACCTGACTGCCCGGTACACCGTCGACTGTAACCCCGAGGCTCGAAGCCTGACACACTGGCACGTGTGACAGCCCTGGGTTCAAGTCACAGATCCCTGTGTCCACTCGATTGGGAGTCTTACACTGCTGTTGCAGCTTTGGAGGCAATTGCAGTGCGCGTCTCCAGGCGAGATGAGGCCTGACTCCCCTGAGGTGGCTCCATTGGTACCCCAAGATTTATGTCAGCATGGGCGAGGAAATCTCAGTACTGGCTTCAGCACCAGACGAGGGATGAGGACACGGCGATGTCTGGGGATGATTCCTCAAAAGCACATAGCAACTGGCACGGAGACTGGCCTCTCCCGAGAGCACATGGGAGGGTCAATGAGCTCCCCGTCGTTACTCGTGAAACCCCGCCCCACCTCAAAAACAACCAGAAGCTTCTACCTTGCAAGCATGGTGAGGCCCTAATCCGCTACGGCGTCTCAGGGGAAATCACCAATTCCCTCTTGGACTGGGAAGAGCTCCTTCACTCCCTTGATGTGACCCAAGAATTTACCCATTCTACCCGTCTCAACTCGGGAGGAACTCCAAGAGATCCGCTGAGACTCAAGAGGACACCGTTTGCCCTTGCTAAGCTCCAGATGATGGCCCCATTTCCTGGTCTTTAGGGAAGGTTTTCCTGGGGCGACCCTCGCATCCCAAGAGGAGGTTCTAGCACCAGGAAATTCGGGAGCAGCATCAGGGTTTGGTTCACCATTCCCCAAGACACACAAATGCCTTGTCCATTGCTGATGAATCTGTCTGCCTTGCACTGCCTTGACTGTCACCTCAAGGCTCGTCGTGCGACACAGTGGCACATCTGACAACCTTGGGTAGTACTTCGAGTGCAAGCCACAGATCCCTGTGTCTGCTCAACATGGAGCCTGACACTGCTGCTGCAGCTGGTCAGGCAAGTAGCCGTGCATGTGTCCAGGCGAGACGAGCCCTGTCTCCTCTGCGGGGGCCTCAGGGGTACCCCAAGTCTTAGATCAGGACTGTTGAGGAAAAGTCATGCTCCAGCCTCAGCACAAGTCGAAGACTTAGCACCCTGAGACGACTGGGGAGGAATCCCCAGAGGCTCCTGGCTACTGGCACGGAGACTGGCCTCTCCTGAGGCCACAGGGGCGGCTAAATGTGCTCACCATCTTATTTCAAGAAACCCCGTCCCAATTCGAGAAAAACCTGAAGCTTCTCCCTTGCATGCGGCGTGAAGCCCTTATCCGCTGTGGCTTCTCAATGGAAATCAACCCTTCCCTCTTGGAACTTGAAGGGCTCTTTCACACCCTTGCTCTGACACAAGCAATACCCTTCCTCACCAGTCTCAACTACTGAGTAACCCCAAGGGATCCGCTGCAACTCAAGAGAGCCCCATTTGCCCCTGCTAAACTCCAGATGATTGTCCCTATTCCTGCTCCTTAGGAAAAGGTTTCCTGGGGTTTCCCTCGCATCTCAAGAGGAGGTGCTCGCACCAGGAAAGTCGGGAGGAGCCTCAGGTGTTGGACCACCATAACTTAAGACCCCCAATGCTTTGTCCACTTC
>SJYD01062097.1:60574-90932 GCA_006408635.1 Nanger granti
TCTCAACACGACAGGAACCCCAAGGGACCCGCTGTGACTCAAGAGAAGCCCCATTTGCCCCTGCTAAGCTCCAGATGATGGTCCCTTTTTTGCTCTGTAAGGAAACGTTTCCCGTGGCTTCCTTCTCATCCCAATAAGAGTTGCTCACACCATGAACTTAGGGAGGAGCATCAGGGGTTGGGACACAAATCCCCAAGACCTACATATGCCAGGTCCATTTGAGATGGGCCTGACAGCCCTGTAATGCCTTAACTGTCACCCCCAGGCTCGATTTTCAACACACTGGCACGTATGACGGTCCTGGGTACTACCTCAAGGGCAAGCCACAGATCTCTGTTTCCGCTCGACATGGAGCCTATCACTGCAGTTGCAGCTGCTCAGGCAAGTAGCCATGCACGTGTCCAGGGGAGTCGAGGCTTCTCTCCTTTGTAGGGCCCTCAGGGTACCCCAAGACCTAGGTCAGGACGGTCGAGGAAAGATCAAGCACCGGCCACAGCACAAGTCGAGGAATGAGTACCCTGAGACGATTGGGGAAGTATCCTCAGTGTCTCCTGCCAACTGGAACGGAGACTGGTCCCTCCAGAGGCCACAGGGGCGGCTCCATGGGCTCCCCATCGTAACTCGAGAACCCCATTGCAACTCGAGAAAAACCAAAAGCTTCTCGGTTGCAAGCGTGGTGAGGCCCTTATCTGCTGCGGCGTCTCGGGGGAAATCACCCTATCCCTCTTAGACCTCGAAAGGCTCCTACATCCCCTTGCTGTCACACAAGGAGTTCCCCACCTCTACCGTCTCAACTTGAGAGGAACCCCAAGGGAATGGCTGCAACTAAAGTGGAGACCCATTTGCCCCTGCTAAACACCAGATAATGGTCCCTTTCCTACTCTACCGGGAAAGGGTTACCAGCGCTCCCCTCATATCCCAACAGGAAATACTGGCACCACTACAGCACTTTGGACCTCGAGAGCAAGCCAAGGATCCCTCTGTCCACTCGACATGGAACCTGACACTGTGGCTGTAACTGGTCAGGCAAGTAGTGGTACACATGTCCAGGTGAGACGAAGCCTGGCTCCTATGTGGGAGCCTCAGGGGAGTCCCCAAGACCTAGGTCAGGACGGTCAAGGGAAGCTCAGACACTGGACTCAGCACAAGTCGAGGACATGGCACCCAGAGACGATTGGGGAGAGATCCCCAGAGGTGACTGGAAACTGGCACGCAGACTGTCCTCTCAGTCTGAGGCCACAAGGGCGCGTCCCTGAACTCTCCGTCATAACTCGAGAAACCCCGTGCAACTCGAGAAACGCCAGAAGCTTCTCCCTTGCAATCGGGTTGAGACCCTTATCTGATCCGGCGTCTCTTGGGAAATTACCCCTTCCCTCTTGGACTTCAAAGGGCTCCTTCACTCCCTTGCTGTGACACAAGGAGTTCCCGGCCACAACCGTCCCATCCAAGAGGAAACACAGTGAACCACCTGCATCTCAAAAGCAGCCCAGTTTGACCCTGCTAAGCTCTAGATGATAGTTCCTTTTCCTGCTTATTAGTATAAGGTGTTCTGGGGCTTTTGTCAAATCCCAATGGGAGGTGCTCGCAGTAGGAATTCGGGAGGAAAATCTGAGGTTTTGCCGCCATTCTCAGACCCCCAAATGCCTTTTCCACTGAGATGAACCTGTCAGCCCTGCACTGCCATGACTGTCACCCTGAGGCTCGACGCTCAAAACACCTGCACGTGTGACAGCACTTTGGTCTTCAAGGGCAAGCCACAGATCCCTGCGTCCGCTCGACATGGAGCCTGACACTGCTGCTGCAGCTGGTCAAGCAAGCAGCCGTGCATGTGTCCAGGCGAGAGAGGCCTGTCTCCTCTTTGGTGCCCTCAGAGGTACACTAAGACCTAGGTCAGGACGGTCGAGGAAAGCTCAGGCTCCGGCCTCAGCAAAAGTCGAGGACTGAGCACCGAGATGATTGGGGAAGAATCCCCAGAGGCGCCGGAGAACTGGCACGTAGACTGTCCAATCCTAAGTGCACAGGTTCGAGTCCGTGGGTTCCCCATTTTAACTCGAGAGGACCCCACCACAACTTGAGAAAAACCAAAAGATTCTCCCCTGCAAGCGAGGTGAGGACCTTTTCTTCTGGGGCCTCTCGGGGGAAAGAACCTCTTCTCTCTTGGACCTCCAAGTGTCGTTCACCTTCTTGCTGTGACTCAAGAAGTTTCTCATTTCACCCGTCATTCCTCAAGGGGAACACCGAGGGTACCGCCATTAATGTAAATGAGCTCCAGTATCCCTGCTGAGCTCCAAATGAGGGTCCCTTTCCTGCTCTGTCGGGAAAAGGTTCCCAGCACTTCCTTCACATCCCAACTGGAGACACTCGAACCAAGACTGTTGGGAGCAGCATCAGGGGTCTTGGCACCATTCCCCAAGACCCCCAAATTCTTGGTTCACTCCAGGTGAACCTGACTGCCATGCACTGGATCAACTGTCACCCCGAGGCTCGAAGCCTGACACACTGGTACGTGTGACAGACCTGGGTTGTACCTCGAGGTCAAGTCACCGATCCCTGTGTCCACTCTACAGGGAACCTTTCAAAGGTGCTGCAGCTGCAGNTATGTGGGAGCCTCAGGGGAGCCCCCAAGACCTAGGTCAGGACGGTCAAGGGAAGCTCAGACACTGGACTCAGCACAAGTCGAGGACATGGCACCCAGAGACGATTGGGGAGGAATCCCCAGAGGTGACTGGAAACTGGCACGCAGACTATCCTTTCCTGAGGACACAGGGGCGCGTCCCTGAACTCTCCGTCATAACTCAAGAAACCCAGTGCAACTCGAGAAACACCAGAAGCTTCTCCCTTGCAAGCGGGGTGAGACCCTTATCTGATCTGGCGTTTCGTGGGAAATCACCCCTTCCCTCTTAGACTTCAAAGGGCTCCTTCACTCCCTTGCTGTGACACAAGGAGTTCCCGACCACAACCGTCCAACCCTAGAGGAAACACAGTGGACCACCTGCATCTCAAAAGCAGCCCAGTTTGACCATGCTAAGCTCTAGATGATAGCTCCTTTTCCTGCTTATTAATATAAGGTATCCTGGGGCTTCCGTCGAATCCCAATGGGAGGTGCTCCCAGTAGGAATTCGGGAGGAGAATCTGGGGTTTGGCCGCCCCTCTTAGACCATCAAATGCCTTTTCCACTGAGATGAACCTGTCAGCCCTGCACTGCCATGACTGTCACCCCGAGGCTCGACCCCCGAAACACCTGCACGTGTGACAGCACTTTGGTCCTCGAGGGCAAGCCACAGATCCCTGTGTCCACTCGACATGGAGCCTGACACTGCTGCTACAGCTGGTCAGGCAAGTAGCCGTGCACGTGTCCAGGCGAGAGAGGCCTCTCTCCTCTGTGGTGCCCTCAGCGGTACACCAAGACGTAGGTCAGGACGGTCGAGGAAAGCTCAGGCTCCGGCCTCAGCAAAAGTCGAGGACTGAGTACCGAGATGATTAGGGAAGAATCCCCAGAGGCGCCGGAGAACTGGCACGGAGACTGTCCAATCCTAAGTGCACAGGGGCGAGTCCATGGGTTTCCCGTTGTAACTCGAGAGGACCCCACCACAACTTGACAAAAACCAAAAGATTCTCCCCTGCAAGCGGGGTGAGGACCTCTTCTGCTGGGGCGTCTCGGGGGAAAGAACCTCTTCTCTCTTGGACCTCCAAAGTGTCGTTCACCTTCTTGCTGTGACCCAGGAAGTTTCTCATTTCACCCGTCATTCCTCGAGGGGAACACCGAGGGTACCGCCATGAATGTAAATGAGCCCCAGTATCCCTGCTGAGCTCCAGATGAGGGTCCCTTTCCTGCTCTGTCTGAAAGGGTTCCCAGCACTTCCCTCACATCCCAACTGGAGACACTTGAACCAAGACTGTTGGGAGCAGCATCAGGAATCTTGGCACCATTCCCCAAGACCCCCAAATTCTTGGCTCACTCCAGGTGAACCTGACTGCCATGCACTGGATCGACTGTCACCCCGAGGCTCGAAGCCTGACACGCTGATACGTGTGACAGACCTGGGTTGTACCTCGGGGTCAAATGCAGCATCAGGAATCTTGGCACCATTCCCCAAGACCCCCAAATTCTTGGCTCACTCCAGGTGAACCTGACTGCCATGCACTGGATCGACTGTCACCCCGAGGCTCGAAGCCTGACACGCTGATACGTGTGACAGACCTGGGTTGTACCTCGGGGTCAAATCACAGATCCCTGTGTCCACTCGACAGGGAACCTTTCACAGGTGCTGCAGCTGCAGAGGCAAGTGCAAGTGTACATCTCCAGTCAAGACGAGGCCTGACTTTCCTGTGGGGGCTCCATGGGATCCCCAAGATTTATGTCAGCATTGGCGAGGAAAGCTCAGATACCGGGTTCAGCACCAGACGAGGACTGAGGAATCTACATGACTGGGGAGGATTCCCGAAATGCACATGGCAACTGGCAATAAGACTGGCATTTCCTGAGGCCACAGGGGCGGGTCCATGATCTCCCCGTCGTAACTCTAGAAACCCCACCGCAACTCGAGAAATACCAGAAGCTTCTACATTGCAAGCGGGGTGAGGGACTTACCCACTGAAGCATCTCTGGGGAAATCAACCCTTCCCTCTTGCATCTTGAAGGGATCTTTTACCCCCATGCTATGACCCAGGAATTTCCCCGCCCTACCCATATCAACTCGACAGGAACTATAAGAGATCCGCGCGACTCAACAGAGCCCTGTTTGCCGCTGCTAAGCTCCAGATGATCGTCCCCTTTACTGCCCCTTAGAAAAAGTTTCCCTGGAGCTTCGCTCGAATACAGAGGAGGTGCTCACAACAGATAAGTCGAGAGGAGCATCAGGGTTTCAGCCGCCATTCACCAAGAACCCCAAATGCCTTGTCCACTGCCGATGAACTTGACAGACCCGCACTGCTTTGACTGTCACCCCGAGGCACGACACACGACACCCTGGCACGTGTGACAGCACTTTGGACCTTGAGAGCAAGCCACAGATCGCTCTGTCCGCTCGATATGGAGCCTGACACTGCTGCTGCAGATGGTCAGGCAAGTCGCCGTGCACGTGTCCAGGTGAGATGAAGCCTGTCTGCTCTGTCGGAGCCTCAGCGGAACCCCCAAGACCTAGGTCAAGACGGTCGAGGGAAGCTCAGGCACTGGCCTCAGCACAAGTCTAGGACAGGGCACACTGAGACGATTGGGGAGGAATCCTCAGAGGTGACTGGCAACTGGCACGGAGACTGTCCTCTGTTTAGGCCACAGGGGGGGTCGTCTCTGGGCTCCCCATCATAACTCTAGAAACCAAGCCACAACTCTAGAAACACCAGAAGCTTCTCCATTGCAAGTGCAGTGAGGCCCTTAACTGTTCTGTCATCTCGTGGGAAATCACCCCTTCCCTCTTGGACCTCAAAGGGCTCCTTCACTCCATTGCTGTGACACAAGGAGTTCCCGGCCATAAACGTCACAGCCAAGAGGAACCTCAGAAGACCCGCTGCGAATCAAGAGGAGCCCAGTTTGCCCCTGCTAAGCTCTAGATGATAGTCTGTTATCCTGCTCCTTCGTATAAGGTGTCCTAAGGCTTCTGTCGCATCCAAAGGGAGGTTCTCGCTGTAGGAACATTGGGAGGATAATCTGGGGTTTGGCTGCCATTCTCCAAGAACCCCAAATGCCTTATCCTCTGCAGATGAAATTTTGAGCCCTGCACTGCCTTGACTGTCACCCTGAGGTTCGACGCCCGAAACACCTGCACGTGTGACAGCAATTTGGACCTCGAGGGCAAGCCACAGATCCCTGTGTCCATTCGATCTGGAACCTGACACTGTTGCTCCAGCTGGTCAGGCAAGTAGCCGTGCCCGTGTCCAGTCGAGACGAGGCCTGTCTACTCTGTGGGGCCCTCAGGGGTACACCAAGACGTAGGTCAGGACGGTCGAGGAAAGCTCAGCCTCCAGCCTCAGCCAAAGTCGAGGATTGAGCACCGAGATTATTAGGGAAGAATCCCCATAAGCGTTTCACAACTGGCACGGAAACTGTCCAATCTTGAGTGCACAGGGGCGAGTAACTGGGTTCCCCTTTATAACTCGAGAGGACCTCGCCACAACTTGAGATAAAACCAAAAGATTTTCCCCTCCAAGCGGGGTAAGGACCTCGTCTGCTGTGGTGTCTCGGGGGAAAGTACCTCTTCTCTTTTGGACCTTCAAAGTGTCATTCACCTCCTTACTGGGATCCAAGAAGTTTCCCGCGCCGCCAATCTTCACTCTAGGGGAACACAGAGGACCCCGCCATAAATGTATAGGAGCCCCAGTATCCCGGCTGAGCTCCAGATGAGGGGCCCTTTCCTGCTCTGTCGGGAAAGGGTTCCAAGCACTTCCCTCACATTCCAAGAGGAGACACTCTAACCAGGACTGTCGGTAGCAGCATCACGGGTCTTACCATCATTCCCCAAGACCCCCAAATACCTCGTTCATTCCAGATGAACTTGACTGCCCTGCACTGGGTCGACTGTCACCCTGAGGCTCGAAGCCTGACACGCTGGCACGTGTGACAGAGCTGGGTGGATCCTCGAGGTCAAGGCACAGATCCCTGTGTCCACACTACGGGGAGCCTTTCACAGCTGCTGCAGCTGCAGTAGCAAGCACAAGTGTACGTCTCCAGTTACGACGTGGCCTGACTTTCCTGTGGGGTCTCCATGGGAACCCCAAGTTTTATGTAATCATGGGCGAGGTAAACTCACGTACCAGATTCAGCACCAGACAAGGACTGAGGTTTCGGACTGAGGAATCCCCAAAGGTGCATGGCAACCGGCAAGAAGACTGGCCTCTCCTGAGGCCACAGGGGCGGGTCCATGGTCTCCACGTCGTAACACGAGAAACCCCGCCGCAACTCGAGAAATAGCAGAAGCTTCTCCCTTGCAAGTGGGGTGAGGCCCTTATCCACTGCAGCATCTCTGGGGAAATCACTCTTTCCCTCTTGGACCTCGAAGGGCTCTTTCACCCCATTGCTGTTACCCAGGACTTTCCCCGCCCTACCCATCTCATGTCCAGAGGAACAACAAGGGATCCACTGCGACTCCACAGAGCCCTGTTTGCCCCTGATAAGCTCCAGGTGACTGTCCGCTTACCTGCACCTTAGGGAAAGGTTCCCTGGAGCTTCACTCGATTATCAAGAGGAGGTGCTCACAACAGAAAAGTCGGGAGGAGCATCAGGGTTTCAGCCACCATTCACCAAGACACCCAAATGCCTTGTCCACTGCAGATGAAGTTGACAGCCGTGCACTGCCTTGACTGTCATCCTGAGGCTCGACACACGACACACTGGCACGTGTGACAGCAATTTGGGCCTCAAGAGCAAGCCACAGATCGCTCTGTCCGCTCGACATGGAGCTGGTCAGGCAAGTAGCCATGCCTGTGTCCAGGCGAGATGAGGCCAGTCTACTCTGTGGGGCCCTCAGCGGTACACCAAGACCTAGGTCAGGACTGTCGAGGAAAGCTCAGGCTCCGGCCTAAAGAAAATTCGAGGACTGAGCACCGAGACGATTAGGGAAGAATCCCCAGAGGCGCCTGGCAACTGGCACGGAGACTGTCCAATACCGAGTGCACAGGGGCGAATCCCTGGGTTCCCCATTTTAACTTGAGAGGACCCTTCTACATCTTGAGAAAAACCATAAGATTCTCCCCTGCAAGCGGGGTGAGGACCTCATCTGCTGTGGCATCTCGGTGGAAAGAACCTCTTTTCTCTTGGACCTCCAAGATGTCGTTCACCTTCCTGCTGTGATCCAAGAAGTTTCTCGAGATGCCCGTCCTCAATTGAGGGGAACACCGTGGTTCGGCCATAAGTGACAAGGAGCCCTAGTATACTGGCTGGGCTCCAGATGAGGGTCCCTTTCCTTCTCTGTCGGAAAACGGTTCCCAGAATTTCCCTCATATTGCAATAGGAGACACTCGTACCAGGACTGTCGGGAGCAGCATCAGGGGTCTTGCCACCATTCCCCAAGACCCCCAAATACCTCCTTCACTCCAGGTGAACCTGACTGCCCTGCACTGGGTTGACTGTCACCTCGAGGCTCGAAGCCTGACACACTAGCACGTGTGACTGAACTGGGTGGTACTTCGAGGTCAAGTCACAGATTCCTGTGTCCACTCGGAATGGAGCCTTTCACAGCTGCTGCAGCTGTGGAGGCAAGTGCAAGTGTAGGTCTCCAGGCAAGACGAGACCTGACTTTCCTGTGGGGGCTCCATGGGAACCCCATGATTTATGTCAGCATTGGCGAGGAAAGCTCAGTTACCAAGTTCAGCACTAGACGAGGACTGAGGACTCTGCCTTGACTGGGGAGGAATCCTGAAAGGCACATGGCAACTGGCAAGAAGACTGGCCTCTCCTGAGGCCACAGGGGCGGGTCCATGGTCTCCCCATCGTAACTCTTGAAACCCCGCCACAACTGGAGAAATACCAGAAGCTTCTCCATTGCAAGTGGGGTGAGACACTTATCCAATAAGGCATCACTGGTGAAATCACTCCTTCCCTCTTGGATCTCGAAGGGATCTTTCACCCCCTTGATCTGACCCAGGTATTTCCCGCCCTAACCATATCAACTCAAGAGGAAGGATAAGAGATCCGCGTGATTCAACAGAGCCCTGTTTGCCCCTGCTAATCTCCAGATGATCGTCCCCTTTACTGCCTTTTAGAAAAAGTTTCCCTGGAGCTTCGCTCAAATACCAAGAGGAGGTGCTCGCAACAGAAAATTCTGGAGGAGCATCAGGGTTTCGGCCACCATTCACCAAGACCCCCAAATGCCTTGTCCACTGCACATGAACTTGACAGCCCCTCACTGTCTTGACTGTCACCCTGAGGATCGACGCACGACACCCTGGCACGTGTGACGGCACTTTGGACCTTGAGAGCAAGCCACGGATCCCTCTGTCCACTCGACATGGAGCCTGACACTGCTGCTGCAGGTGGTGAGGCAAGTCGCCATGCACGTGTCCAGCTGAGACGAAGCTTGTCTCCTCTGTCGGAGCCTCAGCGGAACCCCCAAGACCTAGGTCAGGATGGTCGAGGGAAGCTCAGGCACTGGCCTCAGCACAAGTCTAGGACAGGGCACACTGAGACGATTGGGGAAGAATCTTCAGAGGTTACTGGCAAATGGCACGGAGACAGTCCTCTAATGAGGCCACAGGGGTGCGTCTCTGGGCTCCCCATCGTACCTCGAGAAACCAAGCCACAACTCGAGAAACACCAGAAGCTTCTCCTTTGCAAGTGGGGTGAGGCACTTATCTGATCCGGTGTCTCGTGGGAAATCACCCCTTCCCTCTTGGATCTCGAAGGGCACCTTCACTCCCTGCTGTGACAGAAGGAGTTCCCTGACACAAACGTCGCACACAAGAGGAGCCCCAGTGGACCCGATGCGACTCAAGAGGAGCCCAGTTTGCCCCTGCTAAGCTCTAGATAATAGTCCCTTTTCCTGCTCCTTAGTATAAAGTGTCCTGGGACTCCCTTAGCATCCCAAAACGAGGTGCTCGCAGTAGGAACGTCGGGAGGAGCATCTCGTTTTCGGCCACCATTCGCCAGGGCACCCAAATGCCTTGTCCAATGCAGATGAACCTGTCTGCCCTGTACTGCCTTAACTCTCACCCCTAAGCTCGACACCGAAAACACCTTCGCGTGTGACAGCACTTTGGGCCTCGAGGGCAAGCCACAGATCCCTGTGTCCACTCGACAGGGAGTCTGACACTGCTGCTGAAGCTGGTCAGGCAAGTCACTGTGCTCGTGTCAGGCGAGACGAGGCCTGTCTCCTCTGTGGGGCCCTGAGGGTTAATCCAAGACCTAGTTCAGCGCGGTCGAGGAAAGCTCAGGCTCCGGCCTCAGCAAAGGTCGAGGACTGAGCATCGAGACAACTAGGGAAGAATCCCCATAAGCATCTGGAAACTGGCACGGAAGCTGTCCAATATTGAGTGCACAGGGGCGAGTCCCTGGGTTCCCTGTTGTAACTCGAGAGGACTCCGCCACAACTTGAGAAAAATCAAAAGATATTCCCATGCAAGTGGGGTGAGGATGTCATCTGCTGTGTCGTCTCGGGGGAAAGAACCTCTTAGCTCTTGGACCTCCAAAGTGTCGTTCACCTTCTTGCTGTGACCCAAGAAGTTTCTCCCGCCACCCGTCCTCACTCGAGGGGAACACCGAAGTTCCCGCCATGAATGTAAAGGAGCCCCCGTATCCCTGCTGAGCTCCAGATGAGGGTCCCTTTCCTGTTCTGACGAGAAAGGGTTCCCAGCATTTCCCTCACATCCCAGCAGGAGACAGTCGAACCAGGACTGTCGGGAGCAGCATCAGGGGACTTGTCACCATTCCCCAAGACCCCCAAATACCTTGTTCACTCCAAATTAACCTGATTGCCCTGCACTGGGTCGACTGTCACCCTGAGGCTACAAGCCTGACACATTGGCACGTGTGACAGACCTGGGTGGATCCTCGAGGTCAAGGCACAGATCTCTGTGTCCACTCGACGGGGAGTCTTTCACATTGCTGCAGCTGCAGGAGCAAGCACAAGTGTACCTCTCCAGTCATGAGGAGGCCTTACTTTCCTGTGTGGGCTTCATGGGAACGACAATATTTATTTCAGCATTGGCCAGGTAAGTTCAGATACCAGCTTCAACACCAGACGAAAACTGAGGATTCGGCGATGACTGGGGAGGAATCCCTAATGTCGCATGGCAACTGGCAAGAAGACTGGCCTCTCCTGAGGCCACAGGTGCGGGTCTATGAGCTACCCATCGTGACTTGAGAAACCGTGCCACAACTCGAGAAATACCAGAAGCTTCCCCCTTGCAAGCGGGTTGAGGTCCTTATCCACTGCGGCATCTCTGGGGAAATCATTCCTCCCCTCTTGGACCTCAAAGAGCTCTTTCACCTCCTTGCTGGGACCCAGGAATTTCCCCTCTCTATGGGTCTCAACGAGAGAGGAACAACAAGGGATCTGATGCGACTCAACAGAGACTTGTTTGCTCCTGCTAAGCTCTAGATGACCGTCCCCTATCCAGACCCTTACAGAAAGGTTTCCTGAGGCTTCGCTCGAATACCAAGAGGGGGTGATCACAACAGGAATCTCGGGGGAAGCATTAGGGGTTCGGCCACCATTCACCAAGACCCCCAAATGCCTTGTCCACTGCAGATGAACTAAACTGCCCCGCAATGCCTTTCCTGTCACCCGGAGACTCAAAGCACGACACACTGGCACGTGTGACAGCACTTTGGACCTCGAGGGCAAGCCACAGATCCCTCTGTCTGCTCGACATGGAGCCTGACACTGCTACTGCAGCTGGTCAGGCAAGTATCCATGCACCTGTCCAGGTGAGATGGAGCCTGTCTCCTTGCGGGAGCCTCAGGGGAAACCCCAAGACCTAGGTCAGGACTGTCGAGGGAAGATCACGCACTGGGCTCAGCAAACTTCGAGGACAGGGCACCCAGAGACGATTGGGGAGGATTTCCCAAGGTGACGGGCAACTGGCACGGAGACTGTCCTCTCCTGAGGCCACAGGTGCTCGTCCCCGGGCTCCCCGTCATAACTCGAGAAACCCCGCCCCAACTTGAGAAAAACCAGAAACTTCTCCCTGGCAAGCAGGGTGAGGCCCTTATCCGATCCGGTGTCTGGTGGGAAATAACCCCTTCTGTCTTGGACCTCGAAGGACTCCTTCAATCCCTTGCTGTAACACAAGGAGTTCCTGGGTACAACCTATGCACCCAAGAGGAACCGCAGTGGACCCGCTGTGACTCAAGAGGAGCCTAGTTTGCCCCTGCTAAGCTCTAGATGATAGTCTCTTTTCCTGCTCCTTAGTATAAAGTGTCCGGGGGCTTCCGTCGCATCCCAAAAGGAGGTGCTCGCAGTAGGAAAATCGGGATGAGCATCTGGGGTTCAGCCACCATTCTCCAAGACCCCCAATTGCCTTGTCCATTGCAGATGAACCTGTCTGCCGTGCACTGCCTTGACTGTCACCAAAAGGCTTGACGTCCGAAACACCTGCACGTGTGACAGCACTTTGGGCCTATTGTGCAAACCACAGATTCCTGTGTCCGCTCGACATGGAGCCTGACACAGCTGCTGCAGCTGGTCAGGCAAGTAGCCGTGCACGTGTCAAGGTGAAGCGAGGCCTGACTTCTCTGTGAGGCCCTCAGGGTGACACCAAGACCTAGGTCAGGACGGTCTAGGAAAGCTCAGTCTCCATCCTCAGCAAAAGTCGAGGACTGAGCACTGAGACGATTAGGGAAGAATCCCCAGATGCACCTGGCAACTGGCATGGAGACTGTCCAATCCTGAGTGCACAGGGGCGAGTCCCTGGGTTCCCGGTTGTAACTTGAGATGACTCCGCCACAACTTTAGAAAAAATAAAAGATTCTCCCCGCAAGCGGTGAAGGACCTCGTCTGCTGGGGCGTCTCGGGGGAAAGAACATCTTCTCTCTTGGACCTCCAAAGTGCCGTTCACCTTCTTGTTGTGACCCAAGAAGTTTCTCGCGCCACCAGTCCTCACTCGAGGGAAACACCGAAGTTCCCGCCATAAATGTAAAGGAGCCCCTGTATCCCTGCTGAGCTCCAGATGAGGGTCCCTTTCCTGCTCTGTTGAGAAAGGGTTCCCAGCCTTTCCCTCACATCCCAACAGAAGACAGTCGAACCAGTACTGTCGGGAGCAACATCAAGGGACTTGCCACGATTCCCCAAGACCCCCAAATACCTCGTTCACTCTAGATGAACCTGATTGCCCTGCACTGGGTCGACTGTCACCCTGAGGCTCGAAGCCTGACACACTGCACGTGTGACCCACCTGGGTGGTACGTTGCGGTCAAGTCACAGATTCCTGCGTCCACTCGATGGGGAGCCTTTCATAGCTGCTATAGCCTCAGAGGCAAGCGCAAGTGTACGTCTCCAGGCAAGACGAGGCCTGATTTTCCTGTGGGGGCTGCAAGGGAACCCCAATATTTCTGTCAGCATGGGCAAGGAAAGCTCAGGTACCAGCTTCAGCACCAGATGAGCCTGAGGACTCGGCGATGAATGTGGAGTAATCCCCAAAGGCCCATGGCAACTGGCAAGAAGACTGGCCTCTCCTGAGGCCACAGAGGCGGGTCCATGGGCTCCCCATCATAACTCAACAAACCCCGCCGAAACTCGAGAAACACCAGGAGCTTATCCGTTGAAAGCGGGTTGAGGTCATTATCCACTGTGGCATCTCTGGGGGAATCACTCCTTTTCTCTTGGACCTCAAAGGGCTCTTTCACCCCCTTGCTGAGACCCAGGAATATCCCACTGTACCCGTCTTTACTTGAGAGGAAAAACAAAGGATCCGCTGTGACTCAGCAGAGCCCTGTTTGCCCCTGCTAAGCTCCAGATGATCATCCCGTTTCCTGTCATTAGGGAACGGTTTCCTGGAGATGTGCTCGAATACCACTAGGAGGTGCTCGCAACAAGAAAGTAGCGAGGAGCATCAGGGTTTCGGCCACCATTCACCAAGACACCCAAATGCCTTGTCCACTGCAGATGAACTTGACAGCGCCGTACTGCCTTGATTGTCACCCCGAGACTCGACACACGACTCACTGGCACATGTGACAGCACTTTGGACCTCGAGAGCAAGCCACAGATCCCTCTATCTGCTCGAAATGGTGCCTGACACTGCTGCTGCAGCTGGTCAGGCAAGTGCCAGTGCACGTGTCCAGGTGAGAGGAAGGCTGTCTCCTCTGTGGAAGCCTCAGGGGAACCCCTAAGACCTAGGTCAGGACGGTCGAAGGAAGCTCAGGCACTGGCCTCAGCACAATTCGAGGACTGTGCACCCAGAGACGATTGGAAAGGAATTTGCTGAGTTGACCGTCAACTGGCACGAAGACTGTCCTCTACTTAGGCCACAGGGGCGAATCCCTGATCTCCCCATCGAAACTCGAGAAACCCAGCCGAAACTCGAGAAATACCAGAAGCTTCTCCCTTGCAAGCGGGGTGAGGCCCTTATCCAATCCGGCGTCGCGTGGAAAATCACCTCTTGCCTCTTGGTCCTCGAAAGGCTCCTTCACTCCCTTGCTGTGACACAAGGAGTTCCTGGCCACAACTGTCGCATCCAAGAGGAACCCCAGTGGACCTGCTGTGACTCAAGAGGAGTCCAGTTTGCCCCTGCTAAGCTCTAGATGATAGTCCCTTTTCTTGCTCCTTAGTCTAAGATGTCCTGGGGCTTCCCTCACATCCCAAAAGAAGGTGCTCCCAGCAGGAATGTCGAAAGGAGCATCTGGGGTTCGGCCACCATTGTCCAAGACCCCCAAATGCCCTGTCCACTGTAGATGAACCTGTGTGCCCTGCACTTCCTTGAGTGTCATCCGGAGGCTCGACGCCCGAAACACCTGTACGTGTGAGAGCACTTTGGGCCTTGAGGGCAAGCCACAGAATCCTTTGTCTGCTCGACAAGGAGCCTGACACTGCTGCTGCAGCTGGTCAGGCAAGTAGCCATGCACGTGTCCAGGCGAGACGAGGCCTGTCTCCTCTGTGGGGCCCTCAAGTGTACACCAAGTCCTAGATCAGAATGGTCGAGGAAAGATCAAACTCCAGCTTCAGCAAAAGTCGAGGAATGAGCACCGAGACGATTAGGGAAGAATCCCCATAGGTGCCTGGCAACTGGCACGGAGACTGTCCAATCCTGAGTGCGCAGGGGCGAGTCACTGGGTTCCCCATTGTAACTCGAGAGGACCCCGCCATAACTTGAGAAAAACCAAAAGATTCTCCCCTGCAAGCGGGGTGAGGACCTCGTCTGCTGTGGCGTCTCGGAGGAAAGATCCTCTTCTATCTTGGATCTCCAGAGTGTCGTTCACCTTCTTGTTGTGACCCAAAAAATTTCTCTCGCAGCCCCTCCTCACTCAAGGGGAACACCGAGGGTCCTGCCATGAATGTAAAGCACCCTAGTATCGCTGCTGAAGTCCAGATGAGGGCCCCTTTCCTGCTCTGTCGCGAAAGGTTTACCAGCAATTCCCTCACATCCCAACAGGAGACACTGGAACCAGGACTGTCAGGAGCAGCCTCAGGGGTCTTTCCACAATTCCCCAAGACCCCCAAAAACCTCGTTCACTCCACATGAAGCTGACTGCCCTGCACTGTGTCGACTGTTACACCGAGGCTCGAAGCCTGACATACGGGCACGTGTGACAGACCTGGATGGTACCGAGGTCAAGTCACAGGTCCCTGTGTCCACTCGACGGGGAGCCTTTCACAGCTGCTGCAGCTGCGGAGGCAAGTGCAAGTGTACGTCTGCAGGCAAGACGAGGCCTGATTTTCCTGTGAGGGCTCCATGGGAACCCCATAATTTATGTCAGATGGGCGAGGAAAGCTCCGGTACCAGATTAAGCACCAGACGAGGACTGAGGAGATGGCGATGACTGGGATGGAATCCCCAAATGTGCATGGCAACTGGCAAGGAGACTGGCCTCTCCTGAGGCCACAGGGGCGGGTTCATGGGCTCACCATCGTAAATCGAGAAACCCCGCCGAAACTCGATAAATACAAGAGGCTTCTCCCTTGCAAGCGGGGTGAGTCCTTTATCCACTGCCACATCTGGGGAAATCATTCCTTCCCTATTGGACCTCGAAGGACTCTATCCCCCCCTTGCTGTGACCCAGGAATTTAATCGCCCTACCCGTCTAAACTAGAGAGGAACAACAAGGGATCCGCTGCACACAACAGAGCCCTGTTTGCACCTGCTAAGCTCCAGATGATCGTCCCCTTTCCTGCCCCTTAGGGAAAGGTTCCCTGTAGCTTCGCTCGAATACCAAAAAAAGGTGCTCGCAACAGGAAAGTGGGAAGGAGCATCAGGGGCTCCAGAACCATTCACCACAACACCCAAATGCCTTGTCCAATGCAGATGAACTTGACAGCTCCACAGTGCCTTGACTGTCACCCCGAGGATCGACGCACTATACACTGGCACGTGTGACAGCACTTGGGACCTCCAGAGCAAGCCACAGATCACTCTGTCTGCTCGACATGGAGCCTGACACTGCTGATGCAGCTGGTCAAGCAAGTAGACATTCCCTTGTCCAGGTGAGCTGAAGCCTGTCTCCTCTGTGGGAGCCTCAGGGCAACCCCCAAGACCTAGGTCAGGAGAGTTCAGGGAAGCTCAGGCACTGGCCTCAGCACAAGTCGAATACAGGGCTCCGAGAGACTATTGGAGAGGAATCCCAGAGATGACTGGAAACTGGCATGGAGACTGTCCTCTCCTGAGGCCACAGGGGCGGGTCCTTGGGCTCCCCGTTGTAACTCGAGAAACCACACTGCAACCCGAGAAACACCAGAAACTTCTCCTTTGCAAGCGGGGTGAGGCCCTTATCTGATCCGGCGTCTGGTGGGAAATCACCCCTTCCCTCTTGGACCTCGAAGGGCTCCTTCACTCCCTTGCTGTAACACAAGGAGTTCCGAGGCAAAACAGCCGCACCCTAGGGGAACCCCAGTGGACCAGCTGTGACTCAAGAGGAGCCCAGTTTACTCCTGCTAAGCTCTAGATGATAGTCCCTTTTCCTGCTGTTTGTATAACGTGTCCTGGGGCTTCTGTCCATCCCAAAAGGAGGTGCTCGCAGTAGGAAAGTCAGGAGGAGCATCTGGGGTTTGGCAACCATACTCCAAGACCCCCAAATGCCTTTTCCACAGCAGATGAACCTGTCTCTCCTGCACTGTCTTGAATGTCACCCCGAGGCTCGACGCCCGAAACACCTGTCATGTGACAGCACTTTGGGCCTCGAGGGCAAGCCATAGAGCCCTGTGTTTGCTCGACATGAAGCCTGACACTGCTGCTGCAGCTGGTCAGGCAAGTAGCCGTGCACGTGTCCAGGCGAGACGAGGCATGTCTCCTCTGTGGGGCCCTCAGGGGTACACCAAGACCTAGGTCACGAAGGTCGAGGAAAGCTCAGACTCCGGCCTCAGCAAAAGTTGAGGACTGAGAACAGAGAGGATTAGGGAAGAATCCTCAGAGGCGCCTGGCAACTAGCACGGAGACTGTCCAATCCTGAGTGCACAGGTGCGAGCCCCTGGGTTCCCCGTTGTAACTCGAGAGGACCCCCAACAACTTGAGAAAAACCAAAATATTCTCCCCTGCAAGCAGGTTGAGGACCTAGTCTGCTGGGGCGTCTCAGGGGAAAGAATCTCTTCTCTCTTGACCTCCAAAGTGTTTTTCACCTTGTTGCTGTGACCCAAGAAGTTTCTCACGCAGCCCGTCCTCACTCGAGGGGAACAACGAGGGTCCCGCCATGAATGTAAAGGAGCCCCAGTATCCATGCNACCCCCAAGACCTAGGTCAGGAGAGTTCAGGGAAGCTCAGGCACTGGCCTCAGCACAAGTCGAATACAGGGCTCCGAGAGACTATTGGAGAGGAATCCCAGAGATGACTGGAAACTGGCATGGAGACTGTCCTCTCCTGAGGCCACAGGGGCGGGTCCTTGGGCTCCCCGTAGTAACTCGAGAAACCACACTGCAACCCGAGAAACACCAGAAACTTCTCCTTTGCAAGCGGGGTGAGGCCCTTATCTGATCCGGCGTCTGGTGGGAAATCACCCCTTCCCTCTTGGACCTCGAAGGGCTCCTTCACTCCCTTGCTGTAACACAAGGAGTTCCGAGGCAAAACAGCCGCACCCTAGGGGAACCCCAGTGGACCAGCTGTGACTCAAGAGGAGCCCAGTTTACTCCTGCTAAGCTCTAGATGATAGTCCCTTTTCCTGCTGTTTGTATAACGTGTCCTGGGGCTTCTGTCCATCCCAAAAGGAGGTGCTCGCAGTAGGAAAGTCAGGAGGAGCATCTGGGGTTTGGCAACCATACTCCAAGACCCCCAAATGCCTTTTCCACAGCAGATGAACCTGTCTCTCCTGCACTGTCTTGAATGTCACCCCGAGGCTCGACGCCCGAAACACCTGTCATGTGACAGCACTTTGGGCCTCGAGGGCAAGCCATAGAGCCCTGTGTTTGCTCGACATGAAGCCTGACACTGCTGCTGCAGCTGGTCAGGCAAGTAGCCGTGCACGTGTCCAGGCGAGACGAGGCATGTCTCCTCTGTGGGGCCCTCAGGGGTACACCAAGACCTAGGTCACGAAGGTCGAGGAAAGCTCAGACTCCGGCCTCAGCAAAAGTTGAGGACTGAGAACAGAGAGGATTAGGGAAGAATCCTCAGAGGCGCCTGGCAACTAGCACGGAGACTGTCCAATCCTGAGTGCACAGGTGCGAGCCCCTGGGTTCCCCGTTGTAACTCGAGAGGACCCCCAACAACTTGAGAAAAACCAAAATATTCTCCCCTGCAAGCAGGTTGAGGACCTAGTCTGCTGGGGCGTCTCAGGGGAAAGAATCTCTTCTCTCTTGACCTCCAAAGTGTTTTTCACCTTGTTGCTGTGACCCAAGAAGTTTCTCACGCAGCCCGTCCTCACTCGAGGGGAACAACGAGGGTCCCGCCATGAATGTAAAGGAGCCCCAGTATCCATGCTGAGCTCCATATGAGGGTCCCTTTCCTGCTTTGTCGGGAAAGGGTTTCCAGCACTTCCCTCACATCCCAACAGGAGACACTCGAACCAGGGTTGTTGAGAGCAGCATCATGTGTCTTGCCACCATTCCCCAAGACACCCAAATACCTCGTTCACTCAAGATGAAACTGACTGCCCTGCACTGTGTCGACTGTCACACCGAGGCTCGAGTCCTGACACACTGGCACGTGTGACAGACCAGGCTGTTATCTCGAGGTCAAGTCACAGATCGCTGTGTCCACACGACGGGGAGGCTTTCACAGCTGCTGAAGCTGCTGAGTCAAGCGCAAGTGTACGTCTCCAGGCAAGACAAGGCCTGACTTTCTTGTGGGGACTCCATGGGAACCCCAAGGTTTCTGTCAGCAGGGCGAGGAAAGCTCAGGTACCAGTTTCAGCACCACACAAGGACTGAGGACTCGGTGATGACTGGGGAGGAATCCTGAAAGGTGCATGGCAACTGGCATGGAGACTGTCCTCTTCTGAGGTCACAGGGGTGGGTCGATGGGCTCCCCATCATAAATCAAGAAACCATGCCTCAACTCGAGAAATACCAGAAGCTACTCCCTTGAAAGCGGGGTGAGGCACTTATCCACTGCGGCCTCTTGGTGAAATCACTCCTTCCCTTCGGACTTCGAAGGACTCTTTCCCACCCTTCCTCTGACCCAGGAATTTCCCTGCCCTACCCCTCTCAACTCCTGAAGAACAACAAGGGGTCTGCTGCGACTCAACAGAGACCTGTTTGCCCCTGCTAAGCTCCAGGTGATAATCCCCTTTCCTGCCCCTTAGGCAAAGGTCCCTGGAGCTTTGCTCGAATACCAAGAGGTGGTTCTCAATCGGGAAAGTCAGGAGGAGCATCAGTGTTTCGGCCACCATTCACCAAATCCCCAAAATGCCTTGTCCACTGGAGATGAACTTGACAGCCACACACTGCCTTGAATGTCACCCCGAGACTCTACGCATGACATACTGGCACTTGTGACAGCAATTTGGACCTCCAGAGCAAGCCACAGATCCCTCTGTCCGTTCGACATGGAGCCTGACACTGCTGCTGAAGCTTGTCAGGCAAGTAGCCATGCACGTGTCCAGGTGAGACGAAGACTGTCTCCTCTGTGGGAGCCTCAGGGGAACCCCAAGACCTAGATCAGGCCGGTCGATGGAAACTCAGGCACTGCCCTCAGCATAAGTCGAGGACAGGGCCCCCATAGACTATTGGAGAGGAAACCGCAGAGGTGACTGGCAACTGGCAAGGAGACTGTCCTCTCCTGAAGCCACAGGGGCGCGTCCCTGGGCTCCCCGTTGTAACTCGAGAAACCGCGCCCCAACTCGAGAACCACCAGAAGCTTCTCCCTTGCAAGAGAGGTGAGGCCATTATCTGATCTGGCGTCTCCTGGGAATCACCCCTTTCCTCTTGGACCTCGACGTGCTCCTTCCCTCCTTGCTGTGACACAAGGAATTCCCGGCCAGAACCTTCCCACCCAAGAGGAACCCTAGTGTTCCCACTGAGACTCAACCGGAGCCCAGTTTGATCTTGCTAAGCTCTAGATGATAGTCCCTTTTACGGCTCCTTAGTATAATGTGTCCTGGGGGTTCCTTCCCATCCCAAAAGGAGGTGCTCACAGTAGGAATGTCGGGTGGAGCATCTGGGTTTCAGCCACCATTCTCAAAGACCCCCAAATGCCTTGCCCCCTGCAGATGAACCTGTCTGCCCTGCACTGCCTTGACTGTCATCCGGAGGTTCGATGCCCAAAACACCTGCACGTGTGACAGCAATTTGGGCCTCGAGGGCAAGCCACACATCCCTGTGTTCCCTCGACATTGAGCCTGTCACTGCTGCTGCAGGTGGTCAAGCAAGTGCCCGTGCACGTGTCCACTCGAGACGAGGCCTGTCTCCTCTGTGATGCCCTCAGCGGTACACTGAGACCTAGGTCAGGACGGTCAAGGAAAGCTCAGGAATGGAATCAGAAAAAGTCGAAGACTAGCACCGAGACGATTAGGGAAGTATCCCCAGAGGCGCCTGGCATCTGGCACGGAGACTGTCCAGTCCTGAGTGCACAGGGTCGAGTCCCTGGGTTCCCCGTTGTAACTCCAGAGAACTCCGCCACAACTTGTGAAAAACCAAAACACTCTCCCCTGCAAGCAGGGTCAGGACTTCGTCTTCTGTGGCGTCTTGAGGGAAAGAATCTCTTCTCTCTTGGACCTCCAGTGTCGTTCACCTCCTTGCTGTGACCCAAAAGTTTCTCCTGCCACCCGTCCTCACTCGAGGGGAACACCGAGGGTCCCGCCATGAATGTAAATAAGCTCCATTATCCCAGATGAGCTCCAGATGTGGAGCCCTTTCCTGCTCTGTTGGGAAAGGGTTCCCAGCAATTTCCTCACATCCTAACAGGAGACACTCGAATCAGGATGGTCGGGAGCAACATAAAGGTTCTTGCCACCAATCCCCAAGACCCACAAAAACCTCGTTCACTCCAGATGAACCTGAATGCCCTGCACTGGGTCTAGTGTCACACCAAGGCTCGAAGCCTGACACAGTGGCACGTGTGACAGACCTGGGTGGTACCTCGTGGTCAAGTCACAGGTCCCTGTGTCCACTGTACGGGGAGACTTTCACAGCTGCTGCAGCTGCAGAGGCAAGCGCAAGTCTAAGTCTCCAGGAAAGACGAGGCCTGACTTTCCTGTGGGGGCTGCAAGGGAACCCCAAGATTTATGTAAGCATGGGCGAGGAAAGCTTAGGTACCAGCTTCAGCACCAGACAAGGACTAAGGACTCGGTGATGACTGGGAAGGAATCTGCAAAAGTGCATGGCAACTGGCAAGAAGACTGGCCTCTCCTGAGGCCACAGGGCCGGGTCCATGGGCTCCCGGTCGTAATTCGAGAAACTCCGCTCCAACTCGAGAAATACCAGGAGATTCTCCCTTCCATCCGGATGAGGCCCTTATCCATCGCGGCATCTCTGGTAAAATCACTCCTTCCCTCTTGAAACTCGAAGGGCTCGTTCCTCCCCTTGCTGTGACCCAGGAATTTCTCCGCCCTACCCATCTCAACTTGAGAGGAACAACAAGGGAACCGCTGCGACTCAACAGAGACATGTTTGCCCCTCCTGAGCTCCAGATGATCATTCCCTTTCCTGCCCCTTAAGGAAATGTTCCCTGGAGCTTTGCACGAATACCAAGAGGATCTGCTCAAAACAGGAAAGTGGGGAGGAGCATCAGGGATTCGGCCACCATTGCCCAAGACCCCCAAATGCCTAGTCCACTGCAGATGAACTTGACCGCCCCGCACTGCCTTGACTGTCACCCCGAGGCTCGAAGCAAGACACACTGGCACGTGTGACAGCACTTTGGACCTCGAAAGCAAGCCAAAGATCCCTCTGTCCGCTCGACATGGAGCCTGACACTGCTGCTGCAGCTGGTCAGGCAAGTATCCGTGCATGTGCCCAGGTGAGACGAAGCCTGTCTCCTCTGTGGAAGCCTCAGGGAAACCCTTAAGACCTACGTCCCGATGGTCGAGGGAAGCTCAGGCACTGACCTGAGCACAAGTCGAGGACAGGGCACCCAGTGACGATTGGAGAGGAATCCCCAGACGTAACTGGCAACTGACATGGAGACTGTCCTCTCCTGCGGCCACAGGGGCGGGTCCCTCGTCTCCCAGCCGTAACTCGAGAAACCAGGCCACAACTCGAGAAACACCAGAAGCTTCTCCCTTGCAAGCGGGATGAGGCCCTTATCCGATCCGGTGTCTCGTGGGAAATCACCCCTTCCCTCTTGGACCTCGAAGGTTTCTTCACTCCCTTGCTGTTACACAAGGAGGTCCGGCTACAACCGTCGCACCCAGGAGAAACCCCAGTGGACCCGCTGCGACTCAAGAGGAGCCCAGTTTATTCTTGCTGAGCTCTAGATGATAGTCCCTTTTCCTGCTCCTTAATATAAGGTGTCCTGGGGCTTCTGTCACATCCCAAAAGGAGGTGCTCGCAGTAGGAAAGTCGGGAGGGGCATCTAGAGTTCGGCCACCATTCTCCAAGACCCCCAAATGCCTTGTCCACTGCAGATGAACCTGTCTGCCCTACACTGCCATGACTGTCAACCCGAGGCTCGACGCCCGAAACACTTGCACGTGTGACAGCACTTTTGGCCTATTGTGCAAACCACAGATCCCTGTGTCCGCTCGACATGGAGCCTGACACTGCTGCTGCGGCTGGTCAGGCAAGTAGCCATTCACGTGTCCAGGAGATACGAGGCCTGTCTCCACTGTGGGAACCTCAGTAGTACACCAAGAACTAAGTCAGGACTTTCTAGGAAAGCTCAGGCTCCGGCCTCACCAAAAGTCTAGGACTGAGCTCCCAGATGATTAGGGAAGAATCCCCAGAGCCGCCTGACAACTGGCCCCTAGACTGTCCAATCCTGAGTGCACAAGCGAGAGTCCCTTGGTTCCCCGTTGTAACTCGAGAGGATCACACTACAACTTGAGAAAAACCAAAAGATTCTCCCCTGCAAGCGGGGTGCGGACCTCATCTGTTGTGGCATCTCGGGGGAGAGAATCTCTTCTCTTTCTGACCTCCAAACTGTCGTTCACCTTCTTACAGTGACCCAAGAAGATTCTCGCTCCACCCGTCCTCACTGGAGGGGAACAACGAGGGTCCCACCAAGAATGTAAAGGAGCCCCAGTATCCCTGCTGAAGTCCAGATGAGGGGCCCTTTCCTGCTCTGATGGGAAAGGGTTCCCAGCAATTCCCTCATATCCCAACTGGAGACACTCGAACCAGGACTGTGGGGAGCAGCATCAAGGGTCTTGCCTCCATTCCCCAAGACCCCCAAATACCTCGTTCACTCCAGATAATCCTGTCTGCCGTGCACTGGGTCGACTGTCACCCCGAGGCTGGAAGCCTAACACACTGGCACGTGTGACACACCCGGGTGCTACCTCGAGGTCAAGTCACAGATCCCTGTTTTCACTCGACGGGGAGCCTTTCAAAGCTGCTGCAGATCCGGAGGCAAGCACAAGTGTACATCTACAGGCAAGACGTGGCCTGACTTTACTGTGAGGGCTCCATGGGAACCCCAAGTTTTATGTCAGTATGGGCGAGGAAAGCTCAGGTACCAGCTTCAGCACCAGACGAGGACTGAGGACTCGGCGATGACGGGAGGAATCCCCAAAAGCACATGGCAACTGGCAAGAAGCCTGACCTTTCCTGCGGCCACAGGGCTGGTCGATGAACTCCGCGTCAAATCTCGAGAAACCCGGCCACAACTCGAGAAATACCAGAATCTCCTCCCTTGCAAGCGGGGTGAGGTCCTTAACCACTGCGACCTCTCTGTTGAAATCACTTCTTCCCTCTTCGACCTCGAAGGACTCTTTAGCCGCCTTGCTGTGACCCAGGAATTTCCCCGCCCTACCCCTCTTAACTCTAGAAGAACAACAAAAGATCCGCTGCGACTCAACAGAGCCATGTTTGCCCCTGCTAAGCTCCAGATGATCATCCCCTTTCATGCCCCTTAGGGAAATGTTCCCTGGAGCTTCGCTCGAATACCAAGAGGAGGTGCTCGATCGGGAAAGTCAGGAACAGCATCAGAGGTTCGGCCACCATTCACCAAGTCCTTCAAATGCCTTTTCCACTGCAGATGAACTTGACAGCCCCACACCGCCTTGACTGTCACCCCGAGGCTCGACGCACGACACATTGGTACTTGTGACAGCAATTTGGACCTTGAGAGCAAGCCACAGGTACCTCTGTCCGCTAGACATAGAGCCTGACACTGCTGCTGAAACTGTTCAGGCCAGTAGTCGTGCACGTGTTCAGGTGATACGAAGCCTGTCTCCTCTGTGGGAGCCTCAGGGGAACCCCAAGACCTAGGTCAGGACAGTCGAGGAAAGCTCAGGCACTGGCCTCATCACAAGTCGAGGACAGGGAGCTAGAGATCAATGGAGAGGAATTCCCAGAGGTGACTGGCAACTGGCACGGAGACAGTCCAGTCCTGAGTGCACAGGGGCGAGTCCCTGGGTTACATGTTGTAACTCGAGAGGACCCCGCCACAACTTGAGAAAAACCAAAAAATTCTCCCCTGCAAGCGGGGTCAGGACCTCGTCTGCTTTGGCGTCTCAGGGAAAAGAACTTCTTCACTCTTGGACCTCCAATGTTTCGTTCCCCTACTTGCTGTGACCCAAGAAGTTTCTCGCGCCACCCATCCTCACTCGAGGGGAACACCGAGGGTCTCGCCATGAATGTAAATGAGCCCCAGTATCCCTGCTGAGCTCCAGATGACGGGCCTCCTACTCTGTAGGGAAAGTGTTCCCAGCATTTCCCTCATTTCCCAACAGGAGACACTCGAACCAGGACAGTCAGGAGCAGCATCAGGGGTCTTGCCACCATTTTTCAAGACCCCCCATTACCTCCTTCACTCCAGATGAACCTGACTGCCCTGCACTGGGTCGACTGTCACCCCGAGGGTCGAAGCCTGACACACTGGCACATGTGAAAGATCCAGCTGGTAATTGGAGGTCAAGTCACAGATCGCTGTGTCCACTCGACGGGGAGCCTTTCACAGGTGCTGCAGCTGCAGAGGCAAGCGCAAGTGTATGTCTACAGGCAAGACGAGGCCTGACTTTACTGTGAGGGATCCATGGTAACCCCAAGATTTATATCAGCATGGGCGAGGAGAGCTAAGTTACCTGCTTCAGCACCAGACGAGGACTGAGGACTCAGCGATGACTGGGGAGTAATCTCCAAAGGCGCATGGCAACTGGCAAGAAGACTGGCCTCTCCTGAGGCCATAGGGGCAGGTCCATGGGCTCCCCGTCATAACTGGAGAATCCTCACAGCAACTCGAAAAATAACACAAGCTTCTCACTTGCAAGCACCGTGAGGCCCTTATCCACTACGGCATTTCTGGGGAAATCACTCTTTCCCTCTTGGACCTCGAAGGGTTCTTTCAGCCCCTTGCTGGGACCCAGGAATTTCCCCGCCCTACCAGTCTCAACTCGAGAGGGACAACAAGGGTTCTGCTGCGACGCAACAGAGCCCTGTTTGCCCCTGCTAAGCTCCAGATGATCGTCCCCTTTATTGCCCCTTAGGGAAAGGTTCCCTGTAGCTTCGCTCGAATACCAAGAGGAGGTGCTTGCAACAGGAATGTGGAGAGGAGCATCAGGGGTTTAGCCACCCTTCACCAAGACCCCGAAATGCCTTGTCCATTGCAGATCAACTTGACAGCCCCGGACTGCCTTGACTGTGACCCCGATCACCCCGAGGCTCGAGACACGACACACTGGCAAGTGTGACAGCTATTTAAACCTCGAGAGAAAGCCACAGATCCCTCTGTCCTCTCGACAAGGAGTTCCCGGCCACAACCGTCACACCCAAAAGGAACCCCAATGGATCCACTGCGACTCAAGAGGAGCCAAGTTTGCACCTGCTAAACTCTAGATGATAATCCCTTTTCCTTCTCCTTAGTCTAAGGTGTCCTGGGGCTTCTGTCACATCCAAAAAGAAAGTGCTCACAGTAGGAAAGTCGGGAGGAGCATCTGGGTTTCGGGCACCATTCTCCAAGACCACCAAATGCCTTGTCCACTGCAGATGAACCTGTCTGCCCTGCACTGCCTTGACTGTAATCCGGAGGCTCGACACCTGAAACACCTGCACGTGTGACAGCATTTTGGGCCTCGAGGTCAAGCCACAGATCCCAGTATCCGCTCGACATGGAGCCTGACACTGTTGCTGCAGCTGGTCAGGCCAGTAGCCGTGCACGTGTCCAGGCGAGACGAGGCCTCTCTCCTCTGTGGGACCCTCAGGGTTACACCAAGTCCCAGGTCAGTACGGTCGAGGAAAGTCAGGCCCCGTCCTCAGCTAAAGTCGAGGACTGAGCACCGAGACGTTTAGGGAAGAATCCCCAGAGGCGCCTGGCAACTAGCATGGATTCTGTCCAATTCTGAGTGCACATGGTCGAATCCCTGGGTTCCCCGTTGTAACCTGAGAGGAAGCCACCACAACTTGAAAAAAAACAAAAAAATCACCCTTGCAAGCGGGGTGAGGATCTCGTCTGCTGTGGCATCTCGTGTAAAGAACCTCTTCTCTCTTGGACCTCCAGAGTGCCGTTCACCTTCTTGCTGTGACCCAAGAAATTTCTCACGTCGCCCGTCTTCACTCGAGGGCAACATTGAGGGTCCCGTCATGAATGTAAAGGAGCCCCAATATTCCTGCTGAGCTCCAAATGAGGGGCCCTTTCCTGCTCTGTCGGGAAAGCGTTCCCAGCACTTTCCTCACATCCCAACAGGAGACACTCAAACCAAGACTGCCAGGAACAGCTTCAGGGGTCTTGTCACCATTCCCCTGACACCCGAATACTTTGTTCACTCCAGATGAACCTGACTGCCCTGCACTGGGTAGACTGTCAACCCGAGGCTCTAAGCCTGACACACGGGCACGTGTGACAAACACGGGTGGTACCTCGTGGTCAAGTCACAGATCCCTCTGTCTACTCGACAGGGAGACTTTCACAGCTGCTGCAGCTGCAGAGGAAAGCGGAAGTGTACGTTTCCAGACAAGACCAGGCCTGACTTTCCTGTGGGGGCTCAATGGGAAACCCAATATTTTTGTTAGCATGGGCGGGGAAAATTCAGGTTCCAGCTTCAGCACAGACGGGGACTGAGGACTAGGCGTTGACTCGGGAGGAATCCCCAAATGCGCATGGAAACTGGCAAGAAGAGTGGCCTCTCCTGACGCCAAACGGGCGGGTCCATGGGCTCCCCGTCGGAACTCGAGAAACCCTGCTGCAACTCGAGAATTACCAGAAGCTTCTCCCTTGCAAGCACGGTGAGGCCCTTATCCACTGCACCATTTCTGGGGAAATCACCCATTCCCTCTTCGACCTTGAAGGGCTCTTACCCCTCTTGCTGTGACCTAGGAATTTCCCCGCCCTACCGGTCTCAACTCGAGAGGAATAACAAGGGATCCTCTGCGAATCAACAGAGCCCTGTTTGCCCCTGCTAAGCTGCAGATGATCGTCCCTTTTCCTGACCCTTAGAGAAAGGTTCCCTGGAGCTTCGCTGGAATATCAAGAGGAAGTGCTCGAAACAGGAAATTCGGGAGGAGCATCAGGGATTCGGCCACCATTCTCCAAGAACCCTAAATGCCTTGTCTACTGCAGATGAACTTGATAGACCCGCACTGCCTTGACTGTCACCCCGAGGCTCGAAGCACGACACACTGGCACTTGTGACAGCACTTTGGACCTCGAGATCAAGCTGGAGATTCCTCTGTCCGCTGGACATGGAGCCTGACACTGCTGCTGCAGCTAGTCAGGCAAGTAGCCATGCATGTGTCCAGGTGAGATGAAGCCTGTCTCCTCTTTGGGAGCCCCAGTGTAACCCCAAGATCTAGGTCAGGGCGGTCGAGGGAAGCTCAGGCACTGGCCTCAGCACAAGTCGAGGACAGGGCACCCAGAAGCGATTGGAGAGGAATTCCCAGATGTGACTGGCAATTGGCATGGAGACTGTCCTCTCCTGTGGCCCCAGGTGAGCATCCCTGGGCTCCCCGTCGTAACTCGAGAAATCCCACCGCAACTCGAGAAACACCAGAAGGTCCTCCCTTGCAAGCGGGTTGAGGTGCTTATCGGATCCGGCGTCACGTGGAAAATCACCACTTCCCTCTTGGACCTCGATGGGCGCCTTCACTCACTTGCTGTGACACAAGGAGTTCCCGGCCACAACCGTCGCACACAAGAGAAGCCCCAATGGACAGCTGCGACTCAAGAGGAGCCCACTTTGCCCCTGCTAAGTTCTAGATGATAGTCCCTTTAACTGCTCCTTAGTCTAAGGTGTCCTGGGGCTTCCATCGCATCCCAAAAGGAGGTGCTAGCAGTAGGAAAGTCGGGAGGAGCATCTGGGGTTCAGCCACCATTCTCTAAGACCCCAAAATGCCTTGTCCACTGCAGATGAACCTGTCTGCCCTGCACTGCCTTGACTGTCACCCCGAGGCTTAACACACGAAACACCAGCACGTGTGACAGCACTTTGGGTCTCGAGGGAAAGCCATATTTCCCTGTGTCCATTCAACATAGAGCCTGACACTGCTGCTGCAGCTGGTTAGGCAAGTAGCCGTGCACGTGTCCAGGTGACAGGAAGCCTGTCTCCTCTGTGGGAGCCTCATGGGAATCCTCAAGATCTAGGTCAGGACGGTCGAGGGAAGCTCAGGCACTGGCCTCAGAGTGGGAGGCTGCTCTGCCCCTATATACTTAAACACGATTTGTGTGTGTAGATGGACGGGAAGCCCCTGTCCTCTTTCCAGGTGGAGACCCTGGACCGAGTCCCGTGTTGCAAGTGGGCTTTCACAGGCACAGCCCGTGCCCCAGACCCCAGTTTCCTGTCAGGGTGGGTGGGCAGTTCGGGGGATTTGGTTTGTGGCCCTTCGATGCAGTGGTGAGTAGAATCCATCCTGGGCTCATGGGCTCTCAGCAGTGCCAAAAGAACTAACTGCCCAGGAACTCCCCTAGTTCCCTTTGATGTGGCTGCCCACGTCCCGTTTCCCAACCTTCCTTACCTTCCAATCCGCTCTGGAATTTCCCACCTTTTCACATTCCACAGTCCCTTGTCCTCAATAGGCCCGGTGTCTTTGGAAAGGGAATTCTCAAATCTCGATCTTCCCTCAGTGGATCCCTGGGTCCTGCAACTGTAGCACCCACTGCTGTACGGAAAGGACTTAGAATTGGAATCTGGTTGTAATGAGAGGCCAGTGCTAGAGCTGTGAGAGAATAGTAGGTTACCCATCGACAGCATTTTGATGCCTGTATTCAGGGGCAGAAAGCTTCCCAGAGAATCACAAAGATTACCCAGCGTAAGATTCACTCTGACTGCCACGTTGAAGATGGGTGGTGTGAGGCCAACCTTTGTTCCAGGCCCAGACCCAGCTCTGGGGTTTCCTTCCTGTGTAGCTCAGCACCCCTCCCCACATACTCACATGCACAGCCCCAGCCTCCTCAACTCTGTGCTATGCCATGCTGGGCTGCAGGTCCTCCTGCTGATTCAGAGGCAGGGGTTCTTGGGGCTCACGGTCAGAGTCGGGTGTGCTAAGCTCCATTGCAGCTTGAGACTGGGCCCCCGGGTGTGTCCTGGGTGGTGTCTGTGAAGCAGGCCTTTCCCACTTCCTCTTCATTCCCAGTTGGGCTGATTCCTCCATGGGCACGTTCACTTGGAGCCTACCCTGGGCCTCACGGGCAGGGGACTGGAGATCTGACGCCTCCCTGGGGAGGTGAATAGGGTGCCCCCCTCATTGGCCACATCAACTGGGAAGCTTTGAAATGACACTGACCATCAGTCAGTCCTGCCTGGAGTTTACTGAGCTGGGCCTCACCAGTATGGTGGCTGCTTCTGCCCGCTCAAAATTCTGCTACCAGTAGAAACATGTGCCTGCTCAGGAACCCACCCTGGATGAAGCAGAAGCCCCTGAGGGCGTGATGGGCTGATTCCTCCATGGGCACGTTCACTTGGAGCCTGCCCTGGGCCTCACGGGCAGGGGGCTGGAGATCTAACGCCTACCTGGGGAAGTGAATCGAGTGTCCCCCTCATTGGCCACATCAACTGGGAAGCTCTGAAATGACACTGATCATTAGTCAGCACTGTCTGGAGTCTACTGAGCTCAGCCTCACCAGTATGGCAGCTGCTTCTGCCCCCTCGAAATTCTGCTAACAGTAGAAACATGTGTCTGCTCAGGAACCACCCTGGATGAAGCAGAAGCCCCTGAGGGCGTGGGGTCTTCCTGGGCAGCTGGTGCTACCTGGACTTTCCCCATGCCACCTACTTTGCTCTCCCCTTGGCTGTGGACACGCACAGCCCACAGACTTCTGA
>SJYD01062098.1:62410-72663 GCA_006408635.1 Nanger granti
GGATTTATCCTTGAAACACAAAGTTGGTTCAACATAAACAAATTAATAAAGGTGATACATCACATTAATAGAATGAAAGAAAAAAGTGATCTCAAAAGAAGATACAGAGGCATTTGACAAAATTCAACACTGATTTATAAACACTCACTGGGGAGTAGAAGAAATGTACTTCAACATAATAAAGGCCATATAAGATAAGCCCACAGCTAACATCAGACTCAATGGTATATGGTTGAAAGCTTGTCCTCTAAGATCTGGAACAAGACAAAGATACTCACTCTAACCACTTCTATTCAACAGAGTACTAGAAATCCCAGCCAGAGCAATCAGGCAAGAGAGGGGAAAAAGGCATCAGAATTGGAAAGGAAGAAGCACAATTATCTGTTTGCAGGTGACATGATTTTATATATAAGAAATCCTAAAATTCCATCCCAAAACTGTTACAGCTAATCAATAAATTCTGTAAAGTTGCAGGATAAAAAATTAACATGTGGGACTTCCCTGGTGGTTGAGAATCCACTTGCCAAAGCAGGGGACACAGGTTTGACCTCTGATCTGGGAAGATCCCAAATGCCATGGGGCAACTAAGCCCATGCACCAAAACTGCTGAAGCCCATGGGCCTAGAGCCCATGTTCCACAACAAGAGAAGTCACCATAATGAGAAACCTGCACACTGCAATAAAGAGGAGCCTCTGGCTTACTGCAACAGAGAAAGCCCACGTGCAGAAACAAAGACCTAGCACAACCAAATACAAAATTAATTTAAAAAATTAATATGAAAAAATCAGTAGCATGTTTATACACCAAAAACATTATCTGAAAAATAAATAAAACAATTCCATTTACAATAGTGCCAAAAACTATAAATTACTTAGGAATAAATTTAACCAAGAAGGTGAAAGATCTCTACACTGAAAACTACAAGACATCAGTGAAAGAAATTGAAGAAAACACAAAGAAATGGAAGGATATCCTGGGTTCATGGATTGGAAGAATCAATTTTGTTAAAAAGTCCACATTGCCCAAAGCCATCTATAGATACAAAACAATCTTTATCAAGATTCCAATGATAATGATACACAGAAGATTACTATGGCCCCTGTGCAAGTCAGTCAGTTCAGTTGGTCACTTGTGTCTGATTCTTTGCAACCACATGGAATGCAGCACTCCAGGCTTCCCTGTCCATCATCAATTTCTGGAGCTTGTTCAAACTCAAGTCCATCAAGTCGGTGATGCCATCCAACCATCTCATCCTCTGTCATGCGTTTTTCCTCCTGCCTTCAATCTTTCTCAGCATCAGGTCTTTTTTAATGAGTCAGTTCTTCACATCAGGTAGCCAGATTGTTGGAGCTTCAGCATCAGTCCTTCTTTCCCTTAGGATTGACTGGTTTGATCTTCTTGTAGTCCAAGGGATTCTCAAGAGTCTTGCCCAACACTACACTTCAAAAGCATCAATTATTCAGCACTCAGCTTTCTTTATGGCCCAACTCCCACATCCATATATGACTACTAGAAAAGCTATAGCTTTGACTAAACAGATCTTTGTTGGCAAAGTAATGTCTCTGCTTTTTAACATGTTGTCTAGATTGTTTCTCATAGCTCTTTTTCCAAGGAGCAAATGTCTTTTAATTTCATGGCTGCAGTCACCATCTGCAGTGATTCTGGAGCCCAAAAAAATAAAGTATGTCACTGTTTCCATTGTTTCCCCATCTATTTGCCATGAAGTGATGGGACCAGATGCCATGATCTTCGTTTTTTGAATGTTGAAATTTTAAGCCAGCCTTTTCACTTTCCTCCTTCACTTTCATCAAGAGGCTCTTTAGTTCTCTTTGCTTTCTGCCATAAAGGTGGTGTCATCTGCATATCTGAGGTTATTGATATTTCTCCCTGCAATCTTGATTCCAGCTTGTGCTTCATTGAACCTGGCATTTCACATGATGTTCTCTGCATATAAGTTAAATAAGCAGGGTGACAATATACAGTCTTGACATACTCCTTTCCCAATACGAAACCAGTCTGTTGTTCCATGTGTGGATCTAACTGTTGCTTCTTGACCTGCATTCAGATTTCTCAGGAGGTAGGTAAGGTGGTCTGGGATTCCCATCTCTTAAAGAATTTTCCACACATTGTTGTGATCCACACAATCAAAGGCATTTACATAGTCTATGAAGCCGATGTATTTCTAGAATTCCCTTGCTTTTTCTATGATCCACAGGATGTTGGCAATTTGATTTCTCATTCCTCTGCTTTATCTAAATCCAGCTTGTACATCTAAAAGTTCTAGGTTCATGTACTGTTGATGCCTGGCTTGGAGAATTTTGAGCATTACTTTTCTAGCATGTGAAATGAGTTCAACTGTGCAGTAGTTTGAACATTCTTTGGCACTGGAATGAAAACTGACCTTTTCCAGTCCTGTGGCCACTGCCGAGTTTTCCAGATTTGCTGGCATATTGAGTGCAGCACTTTCACAGCATCACCTTTTAGGATCTGAAATAGCTCAGCTGGAATTCCATCACCTCCACTAGCTCTGTTCATAGCGATGCTTCCTAAGGCCCACTTGACTTCGCATTCCAGGATGTCTGGCTCAAAGTGAGTGATCACACCATCATTATTATCTGGGTCATGAAGATCTTTTTTGTGTAGTTCTTCTGTGTATTCTTGCCACCTCTTAATATCTTCTGCTTCTGTTAGGTCCATACTGTTTCTGTCCTTTACAGCGCCCATGTTTGTATGAAATGTTCCCTTGGTATTTCTAATTTTTTTGAAGAGATCTCTAGTATTTCCCATTCTATTGTCTTCCTCTATGTCTTTGCACTGATCACTTAGGAAGGCTTTCTTATCTCTTCTTGCTATTCTTTGGAACTCTGCATTCAGATGGATATATCTTTCCTTTCCTCCTTTGCCTTTTGCATCTATTCTTTTCTTAACTATTTGTAAGGTCTCCTCAGACAACCATTTTGCCTTTTTTGCATTTCATTTTCCTGGGGATGGTTTTGATCACTGCCTCCTGTACATGTTACTAACCTCCATCCATAATTCTTCTGGCACTCTATCAGAGCTAATCCCTTGAATCTATTTGTCACTTTCACTGTATTTGTCACTATCAGAACTAATCCCTTGAATGTATTTGTCACTTCCACTGTAAAGGATTTGATTTAGGTCATACCTGAATGGTCTAATGGCTTTCCCTACTTTCTTCAATTTAAGTCTGAATTTGGTAATAAGGAGTTCATGATCTGAGCCACAGTCAGCTGGTGGTCTTGTTTTTGTTGACTGTATAGAGCTTCTCCATCTTTGGCTCCAAAGAATATAATCAGTCTGATTTCAGTGTTGATCATTGGATTTGATTTAGGTCATACCTGAATGGTCTAGCGGTTTTTCCTACTTTCTTCAATTTAAGTCTGAATTTGGTAATAAGGAGTTCATGATCTGAGCCACAGTCAGCTGGTGGTCTTGTTTTTGTTGACTGTATAGAGCTTCTCCATCTTTGGCTCCAAAGAATATAATCAGTCTGATTTCAGTGTTGATCATCTGGTGATGTCCATGTGTAGAGTCTTTTCTTGTCTTGTTAGAAGAGGGTGTTTGCTATGACCAGTACATTTTCTTGGCAAAACTTTGTTAGCCTTTGCCCTGCTTCATTTTGTACTCTAAGGCCAAACTTGCCTGTTACTTCAGGGATCTCTTGACTTCTTGCTTTTGCACTCCAGTCCCCTATAATGAAAAGGACATCTTTTTTGGTGTTAGTCCTAGAAGATCTTGTAGGTCATCATAGAACCATTGAACTTCAGCTTCTTTGGCAACAGAAGTTTGGGCATAGACTAGGGTTACTGTCATATACAATGGTTTGTGTTGGAAATGAATGGAAATCATTCTGTCATTTTTGAGATTGCATCCAAGTACTGTGTTTTGGACTCTTCTGTTGACTCTGATGGCTACTTCATTTCTTCTAAGGGATTCTTGCCCACATAGTGGATATAATGGTCATCTGAATTAAATTTGCCTATTCTGGTCCATTTTAGTTCACTGATTCCTAAAATATCAATTTTCTCTTGCCATCTCTGGTTTGACAACTTCCAATTTATCTTCATTTGTGGACCTAACATTACAGATTCCTATGCAATATTGTTCTTTACAGCATCAGACTTTATGTCCATCACCAGTCATATCCACAGCTGGGCACTGTTTTCACTATGGCCTAGCCTCTTCATTCTTTCTGGAGCTATTTCTCTACTCTTTTTCAGTAGCATATTGGGCACGTATTTACCTGGGGAGTTCATCTTTCAGTTTCCTATCTTTTTGCCTTTTCATACTGTTCATGGGATTTCAAGGCAAGAATACTGAAGTGGTTTGCCATTTCCTTCTCCAGTGGACCACATTTTGTCAGAACTCTCCACCATGACCCATCCATCTTGGGTGGCCCTACACAGCATAGTTCATAATTTCATTGAATTAGACAAGGCTGTCATCCATGTGATCAGTTTGATTAGTTTTCTGTAATTGTGGTTTTCATTCTGTCTGCCCTCTTATGGATAAAGATAAGAGGCTTGTGAAAGTGTCCTTGTAGTGGTAGACTGGCTGTGGGGGAATCTGGGTCTGCTTTGCTGGGCAGGGCCATTCTCAGTAAATCTTTAATTCAATTTTCTGTTGATGGGTGGGGCTGTTCTCTCCCTGTACTTTGGCCTCAGGCCAAACTCTGGCAGGGGTAATGATGACCTCCTTAAGGACTTCTGCCAGCATGCCATGGCTCTGAGGACTGTTATATTCATTTCCCCTGATCCCATGGCAGGTCACTGTCGACCCACACCTCTGCCAGAGACTTCTGGACCTCACAGGCAAGTCTGGCTCAGTCTCTTGTTGGGTCACTGCTACTTTCTCCTAGGTCCTGGTACACACAAGGTTTTGTTTGTGCCCTCCAAAAGTCTGTTCCCTCAGTCCTATGGAAGTCTGTAATCAAATTCCACTGGCCTTCAAAGTCAAATTCTCTAGGGGTTCTCAGACCCTGTGCCAGATCCCCAGGTTAGGAAATCTGTTATGGGCCCTAAAATTTTCACAAAAGTGTGAGAATTTCTTTTTTTTTTTTTTTGAGAATTTCTTTGGTATAATTGTTTTCCAGTTTGTGAGTCATCTGCTCAGTGTAAGGATGACATGCAAATTCATGAAGCATTTCATATTTTTGAATTGAGAGAATAGCCCTGAAACATATACCCTGCTGCTGCTGCTAAGTTGCTTCAGTCATGTCCGACTCTGTGCAACCCCACAAACGGCAGCCCATGAGGTTCCACTGTCCCTGAGATTCTCCAGGCAAGGACACTGGAGTGGGTTGCCATTTCCTTCTCCAATGTATGAAAGTGAAAAGTGAAAGTGAAGTTGCTCAGTCGTGACTGACTTAGCGACCCCATGGACTATAGCCCACCAGGCTCCTCTGTCCATGGGATTTTCCAGGCAAGAGTGCTGGAGTGGGGTGCCGTTGCCTTCTCCGAACATATACACTACCGTATGTAAAATAGGTAGCCAGTGGGAATTTGCTGTATGACTCAGGGAGCTAGACCCAGTGCTCTGTCACAATACAGAGACGGGGGATGGGGTGGGAGAAAGGAGGAAGGTTCAAGATGGAGGGGACATACATATACCTGTGGCTGATTTATGTTGATGTATGACAGAAACCAACATAACATTATGAAACAATTATCCTCCAATTCAAAATAAATCTTTAAAAATATTCCAATGTTATTTTTTTAAAGATGTAGAAAAAACAACATTCAAATTTATATGGAACCACACAGGACCCAGAATAGCTAAAGCAATTCTGATAAAGAAGAAAATGGGAAGTATCACATTTCCTCATTCCAAATTGTATTACAAAGTTATGGTAATCAAAACAATGTGGTATTGACATAAAACAGACCCACAGACCAAAGGAGCAGTATCAAGAGCTCAGAAGTAAACCCTGCATACACGGTCATCTAATAATGGAGAAGGGAGTCAAGAATACTCGGTGCAGAAAAGAGAGTCCTTTAAATGGTGCTGGGAAAATTGGATATTCAAATGTAAAAGGAGGGGCGGTCCTAAGATGGCAGAGGAATAGGACAGGGAGACCACTTTCTCCCCTACAAATTGATTGAAGGAACATTTGAACACTGAGCAAATTCAACAAAACAACTTCTGAATGCTGGCAGAGGACATCAGGCACCCAGAAAGGCAGCCCATTGTCTTCAAAAGGAGGTAGGAAAAACTATAAGAGATAAAAAGAGAGACAAAAGAGGTAGGGATGTAGATCTGACCCAGGAAGGAAGTCTTTAAAAAGACAGAGGTTTTCAAACACCAGGAAACACTCTCACCGATGAGTCCGTGGTGAGCCTTGGAACCTCAGAGGGCAACATAACCAGGAAGAAAAATAATAATAATTAAATCCCAAAGATTACGTACCTAACGGCAACTCCCAGCAGAGAAGCAGCACAGATGCTCCACATCCATGACTAGCAAGTGGGGGCTGGACAGGCAGGTCCAGGCTGCATTGATTAGGATAAGGACCAGGCATGAATGCCCTGAGGGCAATCTGAGGGAACTAACTTGAGATAGCAACCCAAACTGTGGAATAGCTATCCCACAAAAAGCCCTAACCTAAGACACTGCCTTTGACTGTGTGGATCACAAGAAACTGTGGAAGATTCTGAGAGAGATGGAAATACCAGAACACCTGACCTGCCTCTTGAGAAATCTGTATGCAGGTGAGGAAGCAACAGTTAGAACTGGACATGGAACAACAGACTGGTTCCAAATAGGAAAAGGAGTACGTCAGGGCTGTATATTGTCACTCTGCTTATTTGACTTATATGCAGAGTACATCATGAGAAACACTGGACTGGAAGAAACACAAGCTGGAATCAAGATTGCTAGGAGAAATAGCAATAACTTCAGATATCCAGATGACACCACCCTTATGGCAGAAAGTGAAGAGGAACGCAAAAGCCTCTTGATGAAAGTGAAAGAGGAGAGTGAAAAAATTGGCTTAAAGCTCAACGTTCAGAAAATGAAGATCATAGAATCCAGTCTCATCACTTCATGGGAAATAGATGGGGAAACAGTGTCAGACTTTATTTTTGGGGGCTCCAAAATCACTGCAGATGGTGACTGCAGCCATGAAATTAAAAGATGCTACTCCTTGGAAGAAAAGTTATGATCAACCTACATAGTACATTCAAAAGCAGAGCCATTACTTTGCCGACTAAGGTCTGTCCAGTCAAGGCTATGGTTTTTCCTGTGGTCATGTATGGATGTGAGAGTTGGACTGTGAAGAAGGCTGAGCGCCAAAGAATTGATGCTTTTGAACTGTGGTGTTGGAGAAGACTCTTGAGAGTCCTTTGGACTGCAAGGAGATCCAACCAGTCCATTCGGAAGGAGATCCGCCCTGGGATTTCTTTGGAAGGAATGATGCTAAAGCTGAAACTCCAGTCCTTTGGCCACCTCATGAGAAGAGTTGAATCACTGGAGAAGACTCTGATGCTGGGAAGGATTGGGGGCAGGAGGAGAAGGGGATGACTGAGGATGAGATGGCTGGATGGCATCACGGACTCGATGGACGTGAATCTGAGTGAACTCCGTGAGTTGGTGATGGACAGGGAGGCCTGGCGTGCTGCGATTCATGGGGTTGCAAAGAGTCGGACACGACTGAGCAACTGAACTGAACTGAACTGAAGACACTGCCAGGCCTGCTCACATAACAAAGGATTGAGCAGAGTTAGCTGGCTGAGCAAGCAGGCTTCATTGCTAACCAAGACTTCTTGGGATTCTGGATGGTCAACATCCGCCAGAAGGGCCGCAGCCAGAGATCAGCCCCCAGAAGAGATACACGGCGCACCTGAGAAGGCACGCCGGTTGTACACCCAGAAAACTGAGCAGCTGGGACTGGGAAGGCAATGACACAGCCCCCAACTGGGCGTGACTGCGCTCACCAAGCACCTGGTCACCTGAGCTGCTCGGACCTACAAAAGGCACAAAATGCAGGCCCAAACAAATCTGCGCCTTTGTGGAGTAACCAAGAACCTGAACCTGAGCATCTTAGACCTGGGAAGTGCATGCAACTCAGGTCCCACCTCAGACAGTTCCCGGCAGAGCAACCTAGAGCCTGAACAGTGTAGACTGGGAAAGCACACAAACCGTGAGCGGGGGCAAATCCATTGTGGCCGAGGCACTGCGAGCACTCCCCACACAAGGCAGTGATATTTGCTCGCAGTGTTCCGCCCTCCCCACAGAACGATTGAACAAGTAAGCGTAACAAAGTGACCACCACCGCCCCCTTGTGTCAGGGCAGAAATTAGACACTGAAGAGACAAGCAAACAAAAGAAACTAAAATAAACAGAGGGAATCACTTTCGGAAGTGACAGGTGCAATAGATTAAAACCCTGCAATTAGCACCGACTACATAGGAAGGGCCCTATAGATCTTGAGAAGTATGAGTTGGTTCAAGGAACATTCTGAAAATGAACTGACCCCACACTGTCCACAACACTACCAGACAAAGTCCTGATATATTTTTACTATTATCATTTTTAAAAATTTTAAGTCCTCTATTACTCCTTTAATTTTCATTTTTATAATCTGCTATAACTTTGCAAAAACAGACCCTATTTTTAAAGCAAACTTCATATATACATATTTTATAATTTTTGTGACTTTGTTTTTTTGAGAATCTAACCTCTACTCTACATTTTTAATCTTTGGTTTTTTTATATTTGATATCAATTTTAACCTTTATCAATTTTTACCTTTGAGAACCCAATCTTGAGTAGCCATTTTTACCTGAGAGCGAGATTGTTGGCTTGACTGCTCTCTCCCCCTTTGGACTCTCCTTTTTCTCCACCAGGTCGCCTCTATCTCTTCTCTCCCCCTTCCCTTCACTACCCAACTCTGTGAATCTTTGTGTATTCCAGGTTGTGGAAAACACTTAGGGAACTGATTATTGGCTAGATCTTTCTCTCTCCTATTGTCTCCCCCTTTTCTCCTCCTGGCCACCTCTGTCTCCTTCCTCCTTCTTCTCTGTGTAATTCCATGAATATCTCTGAGGGATCCAGACTGTGGAGAGCACATAAGGAAGTGATTACTGGTTAGCCTGCTCTCTCCCCTTTAGAATCCCCCTCTTCTCCTCCAGGTCACCTGTATCTTCCTCCTCTCTCTTCTCTTCTCCATGTACTCTGTGTACCTCTCTGGGTTTCCCTCAGTGTGGAGAACCTTTTCATCATTAACCTAGATGTTTTATTATCAGTGCTGTATAGATGGAGAAGTCTTGAGGCTACTGTAAGAATAAGACTGAAAACCAGAGGCAGGAGGCTTAAGTCCAGATTCTGAGAACACCAGAGAACTCCTGACTCCAGGGAACATTAAAATCAATAGGAGCTCATCAAATGCCTCCGTAACTACACTGAAACCAAGCACCACCCAACGGCCAACAAGTTCCAGAGCAAGACATACCACGCAAATTCTCCAGCAACGCAGGAACATAGCCCTGAGCTACAATATACAGGCTGCTCAAAGTCACAACAAATCCAGTGACATATCAAAACTCATTACTGGAAACTTCAGTGTACACCAGAGAGAAGAAATCCAGCTCTACCCAGCAGAACACTGACACAAGCTTCCCTAACCAGGAAACCTTGACAAGCTACCTAAACAACCCCACCCACAGGGAGGAACCTCCACAATAAAGAGGAACCACAAACTGCAGAATACAGAAAGGCCACCCCAAACACAGCAATGTAAACAAGATGAAAAGGCAGAGAAATACTCAGATGGTAAAGGAAGAGGATAAATGCTCACCAAACCAAACCAAAGAAGAAGAGATAGGGAATCTACTAGATAAAGAATTGTGAATAATGATAGTGAAAATGATCCAAAATCTTAAAAACAAAATGGAGTTACAGATAAATAGCCTGGAGACAAGGATCAAGAAGATGCAAGAACTGTTTAACAAGAACCTAGAACAAATAAAAAAAGAGTCAATATATAATGAATAATGCAATAAATGAGATCAAAAACTCTGGAGGGAACCAACAGTAGAATAATAGAGGCAGAAGATAGGATAAGTGAGGTAGAATATAGAATGGTAGAAATAAATAAAGCAGAGAGGAAAAAAGAATTAAAATAAATGAGGACAACCTCAGAGACCTCTGGGACAATGTTAAATGCCCCAGCATTAGAATCATAGGAGTCCCAGAAGATGACGACAAAAAGAAAGACCATGACAAAATACTTGAG
>SJYD01062101.1:67975-79235 GCA_006408635.1 Nanger granti
GGAGATCAGGAAACTGCCCTCAGGAAACAGAAACACTTTTCTCAAGCAGAAGAAAAAGGAGATTCAGTAGCCAGGTAGCCAAAAATGTAATGGTGGAAAATCAAATATTGCTAATATATTAAGGTCATCTTTGTGGAAATAATCTATATACAAGGTAGTTTCCTTTTATATCCCACAACGGGAATTAACAGAAAACTGCTAAACTGAAAAAAACATAGTTAAGCTCTGCTTGGTGCTGTGGGTTAGCTGTGTGACTGTGGCCAGTCTAAGCCTTAGTGTCCTTTCATAAAATTAGGCCTATTTAACCCCTGCCTTATTTAGTATTTCCTGGTGGCTCAGCTGGTAAAGAATCCGCCTACAGTGCATGAGACATGGGTTTGATCCCTGGGTTGGGAGGATCCCCTGGAGAAGGGAAATGCTACACACACCAGTATTCTGGCCTGGAGAATTCCGTGGACTGTGTAGTCCATGGGGTTGAAAAGAGTCAGACACGACTGAGTGACTTTCACTTTTACTTACTTAGTATAGAAGATCTGTATGATGTTTCATAGGAATATTTACAAACTATATGTGCAAAAATAGAATGACTTAGCCCTTCAGGATTTGGAAAACAATGTTCCATATCCCAGAGGAAATAAGTTCAAATGTGTGTGTGTGAGTGTGTGTATGTGTGATACATCTTTCGGTCCCTATTGTTTTTTCCCTACATTGTAAATCCATTCATTTGTTAACTCAATAAAAATTGACTGTATACCTCTTTACATCTAGCACTAGGTATCAGAGATTGAGTAATGAACAAGATAAAGATACTGACCACATATATCTTACCATAGGGTAATAGGTGCAACAGTAAATAGAGTTGTACTTTCAAGTGTTAATGTCATCTCTGAAGAAAAATAAAAGAGGAAAAAGGACTAGAGACTGATGGGGTGAGACTGGGGGCTTTTTCAGATCATGTAGCCAGGGAAGTTCTCTCCAAGAAGATGATATTTAAGCAGGGAATATATCTGGCTCAATTTTCTAATCTTCATAGCACTCAGAATGTAGTTGGTGATCAATAAATGTCCAATAAGTGTCACTAAATACATTTTGATCATATCTGTAATTATATGTGTTTGTGTGTGTTCTGCTTGGGAGTCAATTCCTTTCATTTTATATATTTAAAATATGACTTGATTCTTCACCTGTTGAAAACAAAGGAATACCAGTATTTCCCAGCAGTATTTTCCAATAGTCAGGCCCTTGGAAGCCAACTCCTCAACAGTAGCAGTCTGTCAGAAAGTTTTTATTATGATCTCATGTGAAAAGGTGGAGGCCCTAAAAGCTAATTAATTTGGTTTGCTTGGAGACACAATACAAGAGTTAGAACCCAGAACTTCTAATTCCTTTCACCTCTACCAGATAACTTTAAACTTTTCCAAGAATTAAAAAGGAAAAAGTACAGGGCCAGACAGTCAAATAGGCATTAAAACACCAGCACAGGACAAACTGTTTGCCACAAGAATGGCCTTTTATGAAATGCCAGTCTCTAAATGAGTCCTGTTCGGTGCCAATGTAAATTTTATAGTCACTTTCCATTCTTCCCTGAAAACTCATTTGAAAAACGTCCTATATGATCAGTCACGTCAATTGTCTCCCTCCAGATTTCTCCTTCAGGCTCCTGTTGTTTGTATAACTGGGAGCCCAAGGGGACATGGTAGATTCTTAGACCAATGTTCTCCCTTTTTCTTATCAAAGTCAAAACTGTAAACGAACTCAAATAGGACCACGCCCAACACATCTGATTGAGTTTTTTACAATCTTAATAAAAGAAAAAAGAAAAGATGATGACTAGGTGAACACTGATGGTTGGATGGACCAGAGAGGACAGTGATGATGGAAGAGGTCAAGTCATTCATCAGAAGATGCTGAAACTCATGTCAACAGCATATTTGGGACTTGAATTGGGATAGCATTCATACTCTAATTTGCTGTAAGGCACTGGTATACATATGTGAGTGAATATGTAACTGAGAAGTTGGGAGGAGGGACAGGAAAGGGGACAGCTAAAAACATTTTCCCCTCCCAGAGCCTAGCTTAGATTACATCCAAAGCACAACCAGCACCAGAGGTTAATAAACTCATAAAATAGCTTAGATGAGAACGATGAGTTTGGAACACCCAGTCTATCCCACCCCCACCCCGGCTGGCTCAGTAAGTGTGCATGAGTGTTCCCTAATTGGGGGGGGGGGGGGGGGGGCAAGATCAGCTTATGTCATCCTGTGGCAAGGCTGTTCCATGGGCTGGCGGGCACAAGTAACATGACGTGCCTGAGCCAGCTCATCCTGAAGTCATCCCCAGAGTTCTCCTCCCTCTGTCCCCCGTCTGTCCCCTGACTCGGCACAGCCACTGCCACCTTGAGCACAGGTGGACCATGCGCACAAACATCCCAGCCAGAGTTACTTGCAGACCCCTGGAGGTTTCCAGCAAACCATACACACAGACCTACACACGCACACGGCCTTATTCTCACTGCCACTTCACCCTTTACCTCCCCCCTCATTCTCAGTGGCCGCCGAGGTGTAAATGAAAAAGCCATGGTCCTTTACCCACAGCCTCCTCCGGAGTCCAGTAACCTGAGGAGTCACACACGCGCTGAGAGGAAGCTGTGTGCACGTACTGACGGAACGTCCCATCTTCAGTGCAGGCGCCACACATGCTGCCCGGGACCCTGCGAAACCAACACAGCGGGTGGAGATGGGAAGAATAGGTCAGATGAACTGGGATAACAAAATTCAGACCGCTTTTGGGGGCAGGGAAGTGACAGTGGGTATGGAGGCCCTGGGGATAACTGGGAACACAACTCTTTCGCAACTCACTCCCTTCTTGTATAAACCTCACCTTTGCAAAATTCAGAGTGACATGAAAATCTTAAGGTTATGAAGCAGAAGAATTTAACTAAGTCACAAAGGAGGCCTGTGGAGATGAAAGAGGACTTCTATCCCACCAATGGTCAACACAAAATAATTACAATCTGAATCTTTCAATATAAAACAGCTTCTATGCTGACTCTCAGTAAGTCAGCCAGAGGCTCCTTGCATTCCCCTGAGTAAAACAAACAGCAGTTTTCACAGTAAACTGACTAGCTATATGTGGTCTTATGTTTCAACACTCTACTTTTTAATCACACATGTGAGAGTCATATGAAATGTAGTGCCTCTTGGTTCTCCAACACCTATGGGGATACACCTAAATTCCTGATCATGACCCAAGATCCTTCAGAGAAGAGCTCTAGCCTTACCTCCTTCAGTTTCTGCATGAATTTTATGTTCCCATCACAATAACAAATCACCACTTTACAAAAACATCCTGCCCATCACACAGTTCCATGAAACATGATGTACTCTCTCCTGCTAAGTCGACTTTCCAAGCTTCTTTATTTAGCAAGCTCCTATTCATCCCTCAAAACCCATGCAAGTGTATCTTCTGCAATGGTACTTAGTCTGATTCCTCTGGATGACCAACACTCTCCCCTCTGGGCACCCAATGCATCTTCTAGCTCCCATCTTGGGACACTGATATTTGGTGTTAACAATCCCCATTCCCATTCCTTCTCCTGGAGGGGTTCCAGGCTGAGCGCTATTCTTTCTGTGCCTAGCAATTAGGATAGAGACTGGTCTAAGCGGTCCCTCAGTGAGAGCTTGTTCTGTGGGCATCCTAAAGACTATTAATAAGACTATGAAGAGCGCTTCAAGCACCATATCTTGAAGAGTAATGTCAATAGCTAAATAGCAAGGGTAGATCACTTGATGAAGCCTGTTTCTGATACTTAGAATTTTTTTTTAATTTATTGAAGTCTCAGTTCAGTTCAGTTCAGTCGCTCAGTCGTGTCCGACTCTTTGCGACCCCATGAATTGCAGCATGCCAGGCCAGTTGTTATATAATATTATATAAGTTCTAGATATATAATACAGTGATTCAATTTTAAAGGGTATACTCCATTTACAGCTATTATGAGATATTGGCCATATTCCCCATGATGTACCGCATATCCTTGTAGCTCATTTTACACATAATAGTTTGTGGAAACCCCATTGTGAATGATCCATCTGCAAACGGAGGTACCGAATCAAGGTCTCTCAAGAAGCAGCAAGAGAAAAGTAAAATCCGATAATATGGTAGAAAAACAGTATTGTCAAATAAGGGTAATGATTGTGCTACTGAAAGGTTGCTGCTGTGAGCTGTGTGTTACACAGGGATTCATGACCTCCAGAAGAGAGGATTTTGATTTGAGGTGAGAGGCAAGGCTTGACTACTTAGACCCTTTTGTGTAGCAAAGTTTTATTAAAGTATAACAGAGATTGGAAAAGCTTCTGACGTAAACATTAGAAGGGGACAGAAAGAGTGCCTGCTTGCTAGTTTTTAACAAGGTGTTTTATGTTTGGTGAAAGTGAAAGTCACTCAGTCGTATCCAACTCTTTGCGACCCCATGGACTACATAGTTCATGGCATTCTCCAGGCCAGAATATTAGAGTGGGTAGCCTTTCCCTCCTCCAGGGGATCTCCCCAACCCAGAGATCAAACCCAGGTCTCCTACATTGCAGGCAGATTCTTTACTAGCTGAGCCATTGTCTGTTAGCTTCTAATCAGATAAAAGAGACAGCGTAAGCCTGAGGGAGTTTCTCCAGGCTGCTCTTCCACAATTCGCATTTTTGAGATAGGATGGCAGGAGGTGTGTCATCCCCTGGCCATAAAACAATTCACATGAATACTGGTTTGTTGAGCCATTATGGACCCATGGTTTGAGAAAAGTGAAAAAGTTAATCTTAGGTTGAACCATATTGAAGAAAGGCAGATTCCAAAGCAGATAACATAGTTTCATTAACATAGCTTAAGAAAAACATTTCCCTAAGAAAAACACATTGGTTAGCTCAAGGCAGAACCAGATGTCTTCAACACAGAATTAAAAGAAGCCTCTTTCAACTTTGTATAGGGAAGGAAATAAACGTCTGCCACTTGCAGTCTATTTCCTCCTGTCGCTTGGGGACCTCTGGCCTTCCTACCTGTTACTAGCTGCTGTGTATTAAGCACACAATAGTGTGCTTTGGGCATTGTCCCATGAGATGCTTTTCATAAATTATTTCTCATCCCTGTTTACAAGTGAGGATACTTAGGCTCAGAGAGATAAACTGCCTACAGTGAGAAATTTCTTAATTCCTCTGAGCAAGTTCCCAAACACCATCAAGTGTCCAGGACTTTGGCAACGAAAAGGTGTCATTAACTGCAACCCTCGACTGCAGTCAGCACTCACGGCCCCTGCGGACACAATTCCAAACCACAGTTCCCTGATGCACTTGGCTCTTCCGGGGCCGCCACTGAGTGCGTGGTTGGGCTCCTCTCTGACATAAGGATTCCAAATACCTACTGGGGAGGAGTAAACACAACTCCAAGCATGACACAAATCCCTGGGAACGTGACGTGAGTCTCCCCAACACACATGTCGTGAGGCCTCGGCGCTGTGGCCCACCTCGCTGAGAAAAGGAAGCCAACTGCAGCCTCTTCTGCCAACAGCCTCGCAGCCAGCCAGCAGTGATGTCTGCTTTATCGTAACGTTTGTACCAGAGAGAGAATTGAACGATTAAATTGTTTACACGTGTTACATAAACTGATGTAAAAATGTGGGTTTGCACATACCCACGGAGGACCTACTGTTCAGCCAGAGCCACCCAAGGTCACACTCGCCAGAAGAGGTTTCTTCCACACATCACAGAGATATAGGTCAACTCACAAAAGGGGTCTGTGAGAGCTTAGGGGCTGATGAAAATTGAAACTGCTTTATAGGCTTGTGGGTCCAAGTACCATCATGCAGTAAGGCACACTGGGCTAGCAAAATACCAAGATCTCAGAAGGCTGGGAAAGCCACTTTGCAAAATGATTCACCTGCTTCTTCCCATCCCTGTCTCTGCCTGTCCTCTCTCCTAGGTTTTTGGAAAAGCTGGAGTACATGGGAACAGGCTTCAGGGACACTCGTCTCCTCAGCAGGGATCTGACACCCAGAAAGGAAGTGTGACACACAGACGGGGGATTACCCACCTGCTCAATGAGAAAGCCCCAAATTCAGAGAAACAATGTATTCCACATCCCCCATTTCTGAAATTCCCAGGGATGTGCCCAATTCACCTCTACCCTGCCTTGGATTCCTCACTGATACAGCAGGGATTGGGCTCACTGCGAGGACTAAAGAAAATAATTTCAGGTAAAATATCTCACATAGTGAATGCCTCTCACACAGAAGGCCCCAGTAAACCACAACCACTGGTTATTTAGAAGAGTGGCAGGTTTCAGGAAAATGGAGAGCAGGTCGTGGATGCGGTTCCGACCCTTCCCCATTAAACCGCATCCCCCATCTTCCCACCAGTTGTCAGAGGTCACCCTTTTCCTTCCGTCTCTCTTTGCCACAGAAATGTTCCTGGTAATCATTACAGCAATATGCAGAGGATGAATAAAAACCAACTTTAGCTAGAATGATTCTCTTCACTAAATATGAATTAGGTGTTTATTGTGGCAGGCCAAGAAACCAAGATAACAGAAAGCAGTTCTGCTCCCTTGGAACTGCCAGTTGAGCAGTGGAACAGACAGGAAAATGAACAGATAATGACAATCGCACGAGATATAATAGCCATAACTGAGGCAGGCACAGGGTATAACAGGATAGAAAAGAGGCATTAGAAACACCCACCGGAACCCGTTGAGCCCCCGATACATGGCTTGAATAGCCAGTTACCCACCCACCCCCAGAACTGCCTGGAGGAAGGCGTTGCACTTCCCTTCTTTCAGACACTACTGGGCCAGTAGTGAGCCCCTTTCGACTGTTCTCCATCCTTACTCCAAGCAGAACAGCTGACCTGGACAGGAAGCAAGTGCCGTCTCAGTTTTGCCAGATCATCGTTACCACATTTGTCAGCCTCTTCACAGCTCCTGGGATCATGCCAGATGTGACATAAGGAAACATCGGAGACGCCCCTGGCCCCGGCGCAGGCGCCCGGGATGCGGTGTTGGCGTCCGCGAGAGCCCCAGGACCCTGCTCAGGAGGTAAGGACGCAGCAGGGAGGCGGAGGCAGCCCTGAGCAATGGCGCACACTTATCGTTACAAACTGGGGCTCCCCCAACTTCACACCTTCCCTCATTCATAAGAAACGCCACGGAGAAAGATGCCAGTTCACCCGCAGGCCGCGCCCTCTCACCTGTCGTACATAGCTCCACTGATCGGAGGCAGCCAGTGGACAGTGAGGGACTTCTGAGTCTGCCCGATGACCACGGGGGGGATGGGGATGGGGGTGGGCCTCTGGCTCTGGCTCCACTGCTGATACACAAGGTCCAGGTAGCAGTGCATCCGTGCCGCTTGGTTGGGGGTGAAGCTGTTAGTGCAGTCATCGTCTGCGGAGGCAAAAAAAGGGAGCGAGAGAGATGGAGGCTTTACCCTGAGAGGGCCACCAAAGGGGGGAGAGATTTTGCCAGAAGGGATCTAGGCTGGAGATAGGAAAGAGAAGGCAGAGAAGAGCAGTGGCTTACCTCTAAAGCAAACTGGGCTTGACGTTTACCTCGGCCTGGGCCAGTGAGAGACTCAAGCCCTGCGGTACAGGGTGCTCTGAGCTGACACTGTTTATTCAGGAAACCACGAGATGGCAGTGTTTCAGCGTATGACCCTTTATCCATGACCGTGTGTGGAGTTAGACACTTGCTTTACGCCTGGTGATTTTGGCCCAGGTTAGTGAGCATTCGGTGGAGATGCTCGAGGAAAGAGAGCCAAAACGTCAAAGAGGCATCACACCTGGGAGTGGTGGTCCCTAACTTCCTTTTGGAGCTGGCAAAATTCCCCATTAGGGACACTTTTCATAAGGTTAGAAAGGGAGTTATCTTAGTTTCCAGGTCTTTTTCCATGAAAGTGCACACAACACTCTCCTTACTTCTTAGGTGTTTTCTCTCTCCACTGCAAAGGTGGTGTCCAAAGAGCTCTGCCCTCCGCACCCCATTGTCTGGTCCCTCTGCCCTGGAAAGGGACACTGTGCTTGTTCGGGGAGGCTAGAGGGCCGGTCCTTATGAATTTTATGTACCTGAATCATGTGCCTAGATTAGACTTAGATAGGAATGTATTGATGGGTCATGGACAGGACTAGTCCAGCACTCTTTCTTCCCTTCAAAGGCATGGCCAGCATCTTATCATTTACCTTTTTGTTTTTTGGCAGGGGGAGGTGGTTCTGGAACTTATCATCAACAAGTCCCTGAACCTTATAGAAAAATTACTTCTTTCCTTCACCACCAGGATAAGTCATCAAATCACATCACTCTGCAATTTTAGGGATAAATGTAAGTCCAGAATCAGGAGATGATGACTAGTATTGCTTTTTGACAGAAACAGGACAGATGTCGAAAGATAAAGAAGCAGCATAATCCAAGACAACAAAACCAGACACTAAGGTTGTCCCAGGACCAGGGAAGTACCATTTGTAAGTGAGACAGCACCATTTTTTTATAGAAATACTAAGATTCAGCCCTTGGCTAATGTTGGAAGAGGAGAATCTGATACTTTTAAAAGTAACATAAAAGAAAAAGGAACTCTGAGCCTAACATTAACCAGAGCCATCTTTCTAAATCCACTTCAAAACCAGTAAAAACAGCCACCTTGACCCCAAAACCTCTTTGTCCATCACTTTTGGATGCTCCTTCAGAGTAAATCCCTAAGAATGTGTCAAAGAAGCAGGATAACCAAGTTCTAGAGGTCAGGGGGCTCTCAAGAGTGTTTGACTTTGTCTTCCTCTTTAACTATCTGTGTCAGAGGTATGCTTTTCTTTTAATTTTTAGTGGAGGAGAATGTAGTCAATGAGACTGCTCCAAACTTCAGTATTTCTGTAAGCTCTTCAAGGACATGAAAAATCAATGCCATGACAAATACGCTTCCATTCTCTGGCATGAATGACCCTTGATCATACTCTCTAATTCTCATACTTCCACCCTCCCAGCCCACAAAGGCCTCCACGTAATTTTAACAGAGAAGAAATCCATCAGGACAGTGGTGATACCTGTATAACTCATGTAGTTGTTGAACGGAGCCCCTGGGAAGTAGGTGAAGCCACAGGTGTCATTGGCAGGCTCTGGGTTCTGGCACAGCTTACTCTTGGGAGTGGGGTTAGTGTCGGCGCAGAGGTCTCCTGTCTCCATGGACGGCACAGTCTCCCTGCAGGGGTCATCGCAGGATTCTCTCTCACTGACCCCTTTGAAGACATGGTAGAGTCCCAGGACATGCCCCACCTCATGGATCATGATGTTGGTGTGGCCAGACATGCCATAATAGGCTGGGTTCAGGACAACACCACCTGCAATGAAAGGTTTGCAAAATATCTCTAAGCATATAATGAGCAGCCAGCCTCTGCCTTCCGGAAACAGTGTTCATTTCCAGCCTCTATGGGGAACAGTTTATAACTTCTAGTGGCATTCAGCCCCTGCTCTTCCCTTCGGCCGCAAACACCTTCTGAACTAATCAATAAACATGTTTCTAGCCTTCGTCTTGGGTGAGTGTTGTACTGGACACCAGGGATAACAATACGACAAGGCGACATGATAGAAGGCCAAGATTCTGAGCCCTGGTTGCACATGAAAATCACCTCGGGGCATTGAAAACTACAGATGTCCAAATGCCAGCCCCAGTGAAATGAATCCAAATAGCTGAGGATAGGGCACATGACTCAATATTTTTTTAAAACTTCCCAGGTTGAGAGTCACTGGTCTTAAATGAAAGCACATGCAGTTCTCTGAGGACTTGAACAGCTATCTGACGTTCTAGAAGATCAGTTCTGTGGTCTGTAAAGTAGAGATAATAACACTCCTCTTGTTTTTTTTTTTTTTAAAAGCATTTGGCATATTGAAAGAGTTCGTAAGTGACAGTTGTACATGTTGCTTCTGATTTTATGACCCATGCTCTCAAGGAATTGACAATCACTGAGACAAAAGGGAGAGCCAGCTGAACTATCATGAAATTCCAAATGTCACAGGCACTGCAGGGAATATGCTCCACCCTCATTTCTCCCAGCCTCCCCAAGAACACCAAGAGAGATATTTCAGAGAAGAGTTCATTACATCCAATATGGACTTGGATGAAACACCCAGTGACATCACTGTTGTTGCAAAGAAAAGGCTTAGGGTCTCTGAGTGTCCTAACTTCTGTCTGATCCCTGCTTTTCTCCTCTCCCCATGGAAGACTTTCCTTTCTCGCCCCTAAACATTATCAGGATCAAACCAATTCTCATCTCCAGGACCTGAACAGCATATGTCAACAGGTCTGGACCAACCAACTGTAGGCTTCAAAGTCACCCTAGCTGTGTTTGCAGGCTGGCCCCACCCTAGTGTCCCTAGATCTGATTCTAGTTTCTAGGACTTGCTTTATTCCTCATACCTAAGCCCTTTGTATATCAGCAGTCTGCTGAGTAGAGCAGGAGCCCCCAGAAGAATCCCCCTGCCTTTCTTTTGCCAGATGATATTCCATATGATCCACCCTGAACTCTATGCAATACTTGAGAGACAACTACGTTACATGGCTTTATGGGCAGAACACAGTCACCAGGGTACCCAGCATCACATCCATTGGTTCCTGTAATGGGCAGCTCAGTGTGTCTTTTTAGTGACTACTTTATTTGCAAGACAGTTTCTTAATCCAAGTTCTAGTTTCTTCCAGTCTAGTCAGTCATGCTGACATCAACCAAGCCATGTTGGTTGAGACTTGTCCTCAGATATACTGTCTACTTTCACATCTAAAATAGAACTAGTCCCTTGTTTATCATTTCTATTACTTCCAGTAAAAAAAAAAAATCAACATTAGTCTTTCATAAAATTGTATTCTGTATAAGTTTATTCATTTGTACATCATTATTATTTCAATATAAAGTTAAAAAGCAGTTTGAAAACAGATCTATTTTTTTTAAAAATCCAGGGTGCCTAGTATTTGAATAAACCTGGTGAATTGAAATATGTTCACTTCTCACATTTACATATCCAGTTTTAGTAATAATCATCGCTGAAGTTCATACTCCATTATGCTCTCAGTTCTCCAACAGCAATATCAACCTTCACATCAATGAAGATTGTAAGAGAACACATTTCTGTTCTCTGAAAAATACCTACACCAATTTGCCAGATATCAAACTTTGAAAGACTGTAACTTGCCTATAAGTTTTGAGTGTCTATGCTGAGTAGCCTTTCCCAAATTATGTTTATAAACTCTGGTCCT
>SJYD01062101.1:79425-90913 GCA_006408635.1 Nanger granti
ATGTGCTTGAGGAAAATGTGCCATACCAACATTCTGAAGATTCACATTGTACTTAACAACTGTTACATTAGGAGTTCTAAGAAGTTCTACAACAATGTTCTTTAATCCTTTGTCCCCATACTTGTTTGGTCATAGAACTTGTTTGGGACAGAATACTTTTTGTCATCTGGAGTACTGAATGACTTGGAGCACTATTCATGGAATACTAATCCAAAGACCAAAAAACTTCCCAATCAGTAGCTATTGTCTATCCATATTCTTGCCCCTGAGCAAATATCGAATAGCTCCTCATCCTATGGTCCGTCTAGCCCAAGTCCTCTTGGGATCTCCTCCAGCAGTAGAGAAAGGAACTAGAGCTGAAAGAAAGAATTAAGATTCCAGGAAGAAGGGCTGGCAAAAGTAGCACCTGTCGGTGACTTAGGGCGGTGGGCAGTGAGGCCCCAGGGCACTCAGAGTGGATATGAGTGTGATGATAACACTGGGCTTCTTAGCAACCTCTCAACCTCTAGAAGTCTGTGCCTCAAGTCTAGATAAGATTTCTCCAAATCCAAAAATATTCACAGTCTCCTTTCAGTCCACTTGGTTATTTATAAGAGGAAGAAGAAGTGTAAAAATGCAAATCTTCAGCCCTGCCAGAAAGTCTCCTCCATGCTCAGGACAACTGGCCAGAGTTCTCCTCCACTGTACCTTTAAGATATATTATCAAAGAAGGAGAATATAGATTTAACCAGATAGCACTTAAATTTTAATGCGAAGCAAAAGCCTTTGAACATATTTACTCACAGTTATGTTTTTGATTCGGAGAAGGCAATGGCAACTCACTCCAGTACTCTTGCCTGGGAAATCCCATGGACGGAGGAGCCTGGTGGGCTGCAGTCTATGGGGTCGCGAAGAGTCGGACATGACTGAGCGATTTCACTTTCACTTTTCACTTTCATGCTTTGGAGAAGGAAATGGCAACCCACTCCAGTGTTCTTGCCTGGAGAATCCCAGGGATGGGAGAGCCTGGTGGGCTACCGTCTATGGGGTTGCAAAGAGTCAGACGTGACTGAAGTGACTTAGCAGCAGCAGCAGCAGCATGTTTTTGACTCCAAAGACTTCCAGCCCCAAATTATCTGTATGGAATACCTTGTAATGAGTTTAGTTACTAGTCACTCAGTCATTTCTGATTCTTTGCAACCCCATGGACTGCAGCCTGCCAGGCTCCTCTGTCCATGGAATTCTTCAGGCAAGAAAACTGGAGTGGGTAGCCATTCTCTTCTATCTTCCCAACCCAGGGATAGAACCTGGGTCTCCTGCATTGCACACAGATTCTTTACTGTCTGAGCCAACAGGGAAGCCCCTTAGTTACTATATGTGGGTTAAATAGCATGGTGCGTATTCTCATTGAGGAGTGAGTGTTGTGCACACCAATACCTGTTAAGGAAAAAGTACAAGGCCCTGGACCTCTTATGGCAGTTCTGCCCACTAGACTTCAAGGTTATGCATCAGAACTTAAGGACCTTGAAATGTGACTCTGACTAGCTATGTGATGCTGGTCCTGTTCTTTGATTTTTCCCTAGGCCCCCTCATCTCTAAAGTGAGGAGCCTTCACAGGCTTATGGTTGAGAATCCTTCCTCTTCTCCCGAGCCTCTGAGAGCTCACACGCAGGACTGAGTGAGACAATCATAGACACCATGTGGATAATTTATGTTATGGACTGTCACCCCCTCAGCTTGGTAAGCTATGTTCCCATCTCTAAGCAGCCTGAGGGGAAGGGGAAAGGCTGGGAATGAGCAGCCACAGACAATACATCTTGCTCTGCTACAGACATTCAAGTGGTCCAACCACTGCCTGTTCATCCTCACACCCTTTCCGCCCCTGTGTGCTCTCTTTCCTCCCTCCTGTGCCCTGGGGGCCCACGCTGGAGTCGGTCCCTCTTTATCCCAGCCAAGACAAACTGGTTAAGTTATTAGAGGAGTGCATTTTAGTTACTCGGAGACACATACACTGATAGACCCATATGGGGATGAAAGACATTAAGTTATGTCATGGTTTAGTTTATAAGAGTTCTTCCACATTTTCATAATAATCACATATACACATACACACATAGGATCATGCCAACACCTGAGGGAGGCATAAAAATTCAGAATCTAAAGAGAAATATCATCCAAAACCTGAAAAAAAAAAAAGATGACAACTTTTTTTCATTAAGAAGGAAATGGAAAAGGGTGTTAAAAAAGGGAACCCTCTTACACTGGGAATGATGGGAATGACATTGGTGCGGCCACTATACAGAATGGTATGGAGGTTCCTTAAAAAACTAAAAATAGAGTTACCATGTGATCCAGCAATCCCACTCCTGGGCATATATCCAGAAGAAACAAAAACTCAGTCAAAAGATATATGCATCCCAATGTTCATAACAGCACTATTTATAACAGCCAAGACATGGAAGCAACCTAAATGTCCACTGACAGCGGAGTCAATAAAGAAAATATGGTAGATATAGATATAAGTGTAGTTACTCAGCCATAAAAAGAACAAAATAATGCCATTTATAGCAACAGGGATGAACCTAGAGATTGTCATGCCGCGTGAAGTCAGACACAGAAAACCAAATATCATATGATATTACTTACATATGGAATATAACTTTTAAAAAGATACAAATGAGCTTATTTACAAAACAGAAATAGATTCACAAACATAGAAAACAAGCTATGGTTACCAAAGGGGAAGGGTAGGGGAGGGATAAAATAGGAGTTGGTGAGTGACAGATACATATACTATATATAAAACAGATGAAAAACAGGGACCTACTGCATAGCACAGGGAACCGTATTCAGTATCTTGTAATAACCTATAACAGAAAAGAGTCTGAAAAAGTGTATACACACACGTACACACACACACACATACACACGTATGGACTTCTCCGGTTGCTCAGCGATAAAGAATCCACCTGCAATGCAGAAGCTTCAGGAGACGCACTTTCGATCCCTGGGTTGGGAAGATTCCCTGGAGAAGGACACAGCAAACCACTCCAGTATTCTTGCCTGGAGAATCCAATGGACAGAGGAGACTGGCAGTCCATAGGGTAGCAAAAAGTCAGATGTGACTGAAGTGACTTAGCAAACACATGCGTGCACGCTCACACACACACACACACACACACACACACACACCTGAAACTAACACAACATTGTAAATCACTATGCTTCAATTTTTAAAGAGAAGGAACAAGACATGAAATATAAGTAAAAACTAAGTCCAGTTGCCAGAATGGCAACTCCTTCCCGCCTTCTCTGCCATTTGGGTCTGACCAGGGAGGACCCAAGGAGCTGTAATTGCTCACCCTCTCAAGGAAATGAGCAATGCTTTTCCTGGAGAAACTTAGTAGAAACAAGGAAAAGATGGTACAAAATGCTACTTTCCAGAACTATTTTGCAGTAATATTCAAACAAATCAGCACCATTTTCTGAAGCAGATACCTACACCCCACAGTTTCCTCCATTTTCATTTATTTACCAGCACCATGTGTGGATCAACTTTGAGTGGTTAAAAGTGGGGTCTTACACCACTGCACTCTGGAGTGACCAGGGCTCCTTCTCTGGCTGTGGACATTCACTGGGAATGTACTTTTTTTAGCGGGACATTGCTTAAAAGTGCTAGGCTCTTTGCAGATCTATTCAGTGGCCACAGGAGTTCCTACCTTAAAGGGTTATTATAAAGATTGAATCAAGATTGCCGGGAGAAATATCAATAACCTCAGATATGCAGATGACACCACCCTTATGGCAGAAAGTGAAGAGGAACTAAAAAGCCTCTTGATGAAAGTGAAAGTGGAGAGTGAAAAAGCTGGCTTAAAGCTCAACATTCAAAAAATGAAGATCATGGCGTCTGGTCCCATCACCTCATGGGAAATAGATGGGGAAACAGTGGAAACTGTGGCAGACTTTATTTGGGGGGCTCCAAAATCACTGTAGATGGTGATTATAGCTATGAAATTAAAAGACGCTTACTCTTTGGAAGAAAAGTTATAACCAACCTAGATAGTATATTCAAAAGCAGAGACATTGCTTTGCCGACTAAGGTCCATCTAGTCAAGGCTATGGTTTTTCCAGTGGTCATGTATGGATGTGAGAGTTGGACTGTGAAGAAGCCTGAGCACTGAAGAATTGATGCTTTTGAACTGTGGTGTTGGAGGGGACTCTTGAGAGTCCCTTGGACTGCAAGGAGATCCAACCAGTCCATTCTGAAGGAGATCAGCCTTGGGATTTCTTTGGAAGAAATGATGCTAAAGCTAAAACTCCAGTACTTTGGCCATCTCATGCGAAGAGTTGACTCATTGGAAAAGACGCTGATGCTGGGAGGGATTGGAGGCAGGAGGAGAAGGGGACAACAGAGGATGAGATGGCTGGATAGCATCACGGACTCGATGGACGTGAGTCTGAGTGAACTCCGGGAGATGGTGATGAACAGGGAGGCCTGTCGTACTGCGATTTATGGGGTTACAAGGAGTCGGACACGACTGAGCAACTGAACTGAACTGAACTGATAAAGATTGAAGTAGCAATGTAGATTAATAAACATTTCGCTTATTTTCCAGAACAAAGTAAATGAAAAGGTGTATTAGACTATTTGTCAATATTATTATAATTACATAATGCATCCTGGCCACATGCACTCATTTGCCCCTGCCCCTCGCTGGCTCTCACCTAACCATCTTCATTCAACTAGAAAATGAAAGCTAAGGTCTGGCCACAAACAGGGCAAACCTCCCAGAGTGATAGCAGACATCTCCAAGCAAGACAGACAAACACCCTCACGTGATGAGCTCTGATTTGCTTCTAAGATGCTCATACTTTGCTTCCAGGTTGTTCTAATGTTGAGACCATGAGCAGCCAGAAGACAGAAGTGAATTGAACAGAGTTGCAAATAGACAAGTGCCCATTCTCTTCAGAGACAACATATTGGCATTCAAAACTAATTTGCAGTGGCCTAAAATTAGTGATTGTAAGAGGAAAGGAAATTTTAAGGGATTGGGAAAGTAAGTTAAATGCTTCATAGACCTTACTGGTAGGTCAGATTTGTACAAGACACCTTTTTTCTGTAGTGTCAATCCTTTTCCTTATCACTTCTCTAATTTCAAAAAATTTAATTATCATTTCCTATATTGAAGCCACTGTTTATATTTGTCTTTCCTCATCTGGGAGGGTAAAAATAAAAAACAGCTGATCGGTAAATCTGGTGGTAGATTGGGAGGGATGGGATTTCCTCTACAATAGAATTCCTTCTTTTGTGTTCTCTGCTGTCACGTGCCATATTGAAACAGGAAAGACATACCAATATTTGTTTTAACCATACCTTGGCCCCTCAGTCTTCACTTTAAGACATTATCAAACTTTCTCTGCTCTGATTCACCTACCAATACCTGTCCCACAAAGGGCTTCTAGGAACTGATGAGCAGAATAGGAGTATCTATACAGGGGAGACTCTCAGCAACATTTTATAAATACTAGTATTTCACCCAAGTGGTTCCTCACCTCCTTCCCTCTTACCCTACTGCCAGACTCTCTTGCATTCATTTATTACCTTAATAGGAGGTATATGAAAGAGTGAAAAGCAAGGAAAGAAGCAGTCTTTTTCTGCCTGTGAGATTTCCAAAGCCTATGCCACTGAAACATGGAGAGGACTCTGTGGTTTATTGAGCATGGTGGATAAACGCAGGAAAGTAAGCCTTGCCTCACATTACCAACACCACCACCATCCTCTTAGCCTCAGAAAGATTCTCTTAAGCTGGAGGAAGAAAGAAGAGATAAAAAGGACTTAATGGGAATGTATAGATGATGGTGGGTCCAGATAAAATGGACTGTAGTCCATCTTTTGAGACCCCAATAAAGGGATGAAGATTCAAAATATGTGCATATGATCTGACAACAGGAAGGGTCTTGCCTCATTCCAGTGATGGGTTCCTGACTAAGGAACCCGGTTCTAAAGAAGAATAGCTGCCCAGTGACGCTAAGAGGGAAGGTTAATAGAGGGCCTTCCAGAGAATCCCTGAAGGTGGAGGATTCTGTGATAGGAATAAGGGTCATTTCAGATGGTCCACATCACCTGATGACTAAGGATAAAATGAACCTTTCCTCTATGACTTTGGCACTTACAAGCCAGATCTGCAGTTAGATACAGTCCCAAGCAAAGGAAATTATGTTGAGAGTAAATTTCTACTACCCAGCAACAGAGAGGCTCAAAATAGAAATAAAATTCAATTATATAAGAATATATATAGATTACATTTCTTGCATATCTGAATGTGGTACTGGAACTTGAACTCAATACATACCAGTACCACTGACTTATATGCAGAACACAATATGAATGAGGCTCCCTGGATTTAGCAACTGGTGGCCAGATGTGGCACAGCTGTTGCATAATGGACTGGCGGGGAGTACAAATGCTTTCTTAGAAGACCTTTCAGCTTTGATTATAAGAGATGAACTAAAACAATAAGACAGGGTTGTTGTGTGGTCTGGAGGACAGTGCAGAGGAAGAAAAGTGAGAGAAGTTGCTGATTAAAAGATGAAATCTCAGTAGCAGACAGCCAACTTCCCAAAGTGATGCTGTATTCCCAAGTTCCAACTTTTCCCCGCTTCAGCACAAGACCGCCAGTGGATGTGTGGGAAGGAAATGATTCCCAAAGTCACTTCTGTCTAAAAAAAAAAAAACCTCTGGCGGCTTGAGGAAAAGGACATGAGTTGAAATGACTTTAAAACTGTTCTGTAAAACTTTTAGGGTTGAATGTTATATGCCCATAAAACAAGGAAGTTGAGAGATGGTCTGCAGGTGCCTTGTGATTACTTCCAGTTACTGGCTAAAACACACTCCTCCAAACACACTCTCTGCAAATAAGGAACAAAGCCATCAGGATGTGTGTGGGTCCAAGGAAGGAGCACTTGTGGGCAGGGCAAGGGAGGAAAGTGGCGGAGGTGGACTGACAGACAAAGGGAGAGAAAGAAATGGAAAATATTTTAAAAAGCCACTAGCACTTAGAAAATGAAGCAAATTTTTAACAGGACCAATCCAGGCATCATTCATCTCCAAGCCCTGTATTGGCATCTTGGTTTTACAGCCTGTGGTCTCATGAGAAAGAAGTCCTTGTTCTAGGCAAGACCGAACCAAGAGTAGAGTGTGTAGAGGGTAAAGATTTTGCCAAGCTTGATGTTGTTTCTTGTCTCCTTTTACACGCTTTCAGCCATTTCTACCCCCCAACTCTCAAGCACTCCAGGCTTTCTAACCACTCCCATACCATGGGAGAAAAGTAATTTGATTAATGAAAACTGAAGATGTTATTACTGAGGCTTTGGAGACCTATGATGTAATTGTTTCTTTGCTATTGGATGAGGGTGGTGCTTCACACACACACACACACACACACACACAACCTCATGCCAAAATCTTAGGCACTACAGAGTATGAATGGGAAAGATATTTTCTATAATTGATTTATCGATTCAGCCTTTGTTGCGCATCTATACAGCGTCAGGTCCTGTTCTAGGGTTTCCCTGGTGACTCAGCAGTAAAGAATCTGCCTGCCAGTGTGGGAAACACAGGTTCCGTCCCTGGGTAGGGAAGATTCCCTGGAGGAGGAAATGGCAACTCACTCCAGTATTCATGCCTGGGAAATCCCATAGACAAAGGAGCCTTGTGGGCTATATTGCATGGGACTGCAAAAGAATGGGGCATGACTTAGTGACCAACAACACTGTTCTGGAAACAAAGGATTCAGTGATTACTAGGATCTGTTCTAGTAGAGGACATCTTTCAAGGTATCACATATAAAGGTGATTGTTTATTAATACTCCACCTACTCACGAATGCATAAAACTATCTTTGCATGCATGCATGCTAAGTCACTTCAGTCATGTCCAACTCTGTGCAACCCTATGGACTGCAGCCTTTCCATGGGATTTTCCAGGCAAGAATACTGGAGTGGGTTGCCATGCCCTCCTCAAACCTGTCTTTTGTTATTCAGTTGCTCGGTCGTGTCGTACTTTTTGTAACCTCATGGACTGCAGCACACCAGGCTTCCCTGTTCTTCACCAACTCCCAGAGCTTATTCAAATTCATGTCCATTGAGTCGGTGATGCCATTCAACCATCTTGTACTCTGTCCCTTTCTCCTCCTGCCTTCAGTCTTTTCCAGTATCAGATTCTTTTTCAATGAGTTGGCTCTTTGTATGAGGTGGCCAAACTATTGGCGCTTCAGCTTCACCCCTTCCAATGAATATTCAGGATTTATTTCTTTTAGGATTGGCTGGTTTGATCTCCTTGCAGTCCAAGGGACTCTCAAGAGTCTTCTCCAACACCACAGTTCAAAAGCATCAATTCTTCATCACTCAGCTTTCTTTATAGTCCAACTCTCACATCTATATATGACTACTGGAAAAACCATAGCTTTGACTATATAAACCTTTGTCAGTGAAGTTATCTCTCTGTTTTTCAGTACACTGTCTAGGTTTGTCATAGCTTTTTTTCTTCCAAGGAGAAAGTGTCTTTTAATTTCATGGCTCCAGTCACCATCTGCAGTGATTTTGGGGCACAAGAAAAAAAAGTCTGTCACTGTTTCCATCATTTCCCCATCTATTTGCCATGAAGTTATGGGACTGGATTTGCCAAGATTTTAATTTTTTGAATGTTGAGTTTTAAGCCAGCTTTTTCACTCTCCTTTTTCACTTTCATCAAGAGGCTTTTTAGTTCCTCTTCCCTTTCTGCCATAAGAGTTGTGTCTTCTGCATGTCTGAGGTTATTGATATTTCTCCTGGCAATTTTGATTCCAGCTTGTGCTTTATTCAGCTCAGCATTTTGCATGATGTACTCTGCATATCAGTTAAATAAGCTGACAGGTTGACAATATACAGCCTTGATGCACTCCTTTCCCAATTTTGAATCAGTCAGTTGTTTCATGTCCAGTTCTAACTGCTGCTTCTTGACCTGCATACAGGTTTCTCAGAAGAAAGGTAAGGTGGTTTGGCATTCCCATTTCTTTAAGAATTTTCCACAGTTTGTTGTGATCCACACAGTCAAAGGCTTTAGTGTAGTCAATGAAGCAGAAGTAAATGTTTCTCTGGAATTCTCTTGTTTTCCCTAAGATCCAACAGATGTTGACAATTTGACCTCTGGTTCCTCTGGCTTTTCTAAATCCAGTTTGAACTTCTGGAAGTTCTCAGTTCATACACTGTTGAAGCTTAGCTTGGAGAATTTGGGGCATTACTTTACTAGTGCATGAAATGAGTGCAATTGTGTGGTAGTTTGAGCATTCTTTGGCATTGCCTTTCTTTGGGGTTGGAATGAAAACGGACCTTTTACAATTCTGTGGCTACTGCTGTTTTCCAGATTTGCTGGCATATTGAGTGCAGCACTTTAACAGCATCATCTTTTAGGGCTTGAAATAGCTCAGCTGGAATTCCATCACCTCCACTAGCTTTGTTTGTAGTGTTGCTTCCTAAGGCCCCCTTGACTTCAAGCTCAGGATGTCTAGCTTTAGGTGAGCAATCACATCATTGTGGTTATCTAGGACATTATGATCTTTTTTGCATAGCTTTTCTGTGTATTCCTGTCACTTCTTCAAACCTATCTTTGGGCCACCTCAATTTCAGGACATGTAGTTCATCAGTTCAATTCAGTCGCTCAGTCATGTCTGACTCTGCGACACCATGAATTGCATCATGCCAGGCTTCCCTGTCCATCACCAACTCCCGGAGTTCACTCAGAAGCATGTCCATCGAGTCAGTGATGCCATCCAGCCATCTCTTCCTCGGTCTTCCCCTTCTCCTCCTGCCCCCAATCCCTCCCAGCATCAGAGTCTTTTCCAATGAGTCAACTCTTCTCATGAGGTGGCCAACGTACTGGAGTTTCAGCTTTAGCATCATTCCTTCCAAAGAAATCCCAGGGCTGATCTTCAGAATGGACTGGTTGGATCTCCTTGCAGTCCAAGGGACTCTCGTCTTCTCCAACACCACAGTTCAAAAGCATCAATTCTTCAGTGCTCAGCTTTCTTCATAGTCCCACTCTCACATCCATACATGACCACTGGAAAAACCATAGCCTTGACTAGACGAACCTTTGTTGGCAAAGTAATGTCTCTGCTTTTGAATATACTATCTAGGTTGGTCATAAGTTTTCTTCCAAGGAGTAAGCGTCTTCTAATTTCATGGCTACGGTCACCATCTGCAGTGATTTTGGAGCCCCCCCAAATAAAGTCTGACACTGTTTCCACTGTTTCCCNAGTAATGTCTCTGCTTTTGAATATACTATCTAGGTTGGTCATAAGTTTTCTTCCAAGGAGTAAGCGTCTTCTAATTTCATGGCTACGGTCACCATCTGCAGTGATTTTGGAGCCCCCCCAAATAAAGTCTGACACTGTTTCCACTGTTTCCCCATCTATTTCCCATGAGGTGATGGGACTGGATGCCACGATCTTCGTTTTTTTGAATGTTGAGCTTTAAGCCCTTTTTCACTTTTACTTTCATCCAGAGGCTTTTTAGTTCCTCTTCACTTTCTGCCATAAGGGCGGTGTCATCTAGCAGAGGATAATTTTTTCAGGGTTTCAATGTCTAAGAGTGCCCACTATGTTTGGAACCCCAAGCAACCTAACGTAACACCATTTACAGAATGTCATCTTCTGATAATTAAATAATCTACAGAAGCAGCCAGTGGGTAATGGTCAGTAAAAGCCCTTATCCTGTTCACGCCCTGTAGCTTTTCTCATTAATGATTCTGTAAGTCCTCATATGAGCATGGTGTGCTCCAGTTTACATGTCTTGTTTACTCCTCATCTCACATAAGAATCACTCCACTTTGGCAGAGTGAAGAGGAGACAGTGGAGAAGAATGAAGTTGCTTTGCTCTAGCCCCATCATTTAGCAGTTTGAGTGCCCCTCTTCACCTCCTGCAGACTCCTCGACCCCTCCCGCTCTGGTTCCTCCATCCACACTCCACAGAGACAATCGGGCTGAGATGACAAAAGAGTTCCCACTTGCCAAATCCATGGCTATTTCTCACTCACATTGTGCATGAATGTGTCACAACTGATGTCAGAGTCCAATCTCCGTGTCAACTTTTTGGTTAGGAGGAAGTCAAGCTTTGTCTTGGGGGGGGGGATGGGGATCCCCTATGAAAATTCTAGGTGAGGGAAATTTATATCCCCTGTGAGCTCACATCTGCTGCTTCCAGTTTTTATCCCTTGTGAGCTCACACCTGCTGCTTCCGTCTTCCCTCACCCAGCCATGCAGCTCCTGCTTTGCCTTCCACCAGATATATGCCACACCCACACCACCTCTGTGGCAGTTCCTCTCTTCCAGTCCATCTGGCCCTGTGATAACCACAGACCCTGACTCGGTACTTCCCACCACCCCCAAACTGCCAACAATCACTTATTCTTTCCTTCTGTGACTCACAGGAGACTACTTTTGCTTCTTTTAATTTTTCTGTTTTTTTTTTTT